>JACJUY010001016.1:19028-30293 GCA_014220935.1 Platorchestia sp. MABIK | reverse complement strand
CCACATTGACCACTGCATGCCACCACATTGACCACTGCATGCCACCACATTTTCCACTGCATGCCGCCACATTGACCACTGCATGCCACCTCATTGACCACTGCATGCCACCTCACTGACCACTGCATGCCACCTCACTGACCACTGCATGCCACCGTACTGATCAACTCACACAAGCACTGAGTAGCCCATAATCCTCTTTCTACCATGAAATTATGGCAAAGGAAATTAAGGCACGTAACACCTGAAGCCGGCGAACAGTTAAGCTCTTGTTCGTTCGTTTGACGGCCTGTCTTTCTGCCTAACAAACTATTGTTCCCAAAAGTTATAAGAAAAGTAGTTGTTTCTTTTGATCTAAATGGGTCATCTAGAAGCTTCATTTTGAAAACGTCAATCGGCGAATAAGTCATTTATGAAACTTATTAGTTGATTGACATTGAAAACTTATCAGTTGATTGACATTGAAAACTTATCAGTTGATTTCTGTGTCGGCAATCATTACGTTCTAGCTCAGACGTATCTCGTCAGATCTTCATCGAAAGTAGGAGATTAGTTTTTAAGGCTCATTCCCAAGCGCTGTTGGCACAAATTAAAGACTATACTCTAGGGATAATTCAGTTTACATAACAAAAGAAAACCATCCCAGTCACGGAAAAAAATGCACGCGCTGCCTGTCACAGTGGGATGAAAACGCCAGAGTGTAACATCTTATAACAAAGTGGAACGTTTCCATGAACAAATGTTTGCGCGCAATTATTCCTTCAGCGAGTAATGAACTAAAATGTGTTAGCATACTAAAAATTGAGACCTTCACGACAGCCTGCAGCATGATTTATACGGATTCCGCTCTTTAAAACGTGGGAAAAATAAACGGCTCTAAAGATTGGGTGCACAATTTTTCGTACTGTTTTGCAGTTGGTCGAGCACACACATTCAGTGAGGCACAGACGCACATCAATTACCATGGTGACCGGGAAATTTATTTTGGCATCAAAAAATATTAAATAATTGCATATAATTGACCTCATACAATGTTGCAAAAACAGATGATGATCGCCAGCGAAAATTAACTTTTCTGCAAAGCTGATTATATATAACTTTTTACAGTGTAATGAAATTAAAAAATATATTCGCGCGAAACCTTAGCACTGAACTCGGATCATGCTGGAAAGATGTTCATTTAACGCGTGTTTTATTATCCCAATGACTTGTGAAAAACACATTAGCTTCGATAAGTTTTTTAAGCCTCTGCAATTACAACCACGGTGTTCCAAACAGTGGAATAAAGCAGGCACCATTTAGGATGGAGTTAGGGACCGGGAAATCTACGCAAAAGATGTTTTCCCACACTACGATTTGTGCTTATAGAAACAACTAGTTTAAAAATAAGTTTCTGAAACAAGATAAGGGGCGAAGAACAAAACAGTAGGTACTGAAAAACATGAACAGCAGTAAACCGAAAAAAACTGTCCGTATCGATACAAAAATCCTATCCTCTTTCAACAGAAGGAAGGTCTACCTAGACTTCAGTTTGGGACCTCTCATTTCTCCTGGGAGTGCTAATTCCCACAGATACAATTGTCCTCTTTGAGGAGGATGAAAAAAAATGCGTGATGACCGACGGCACTTATGCGTGTATCCAAAACTGCTCAACATGTTCCCCGCGTCTTGGGCCACATGTGCACCAACAGGTAAATTGCCCATTTATGTGCCGGCATAAATGTACCACATGTTATCTGTTTCGTGACACTTCTTAAAAATAATTGTTATCATACGAGGTGAAATGTTATCGTGCAATTGTATTTTACAAATTCACTAGGAAGAATTTAAATTTACTCAAGCTGAAAAATAGATTTCACTATTCTGCTACTAGCAACCAAACCAACTGTTAACAGTCGCGGAAACGCGGGGAATGTGTTAAAATGTTCGAGAGGTACCTAATGTGTGTATAATCTTATTCCTTCATTGTAGCACCAAATATTATGACTAAGTATTTTGTTATGTTGTAATTTGAACATCAATTTTAAGGACTTAATCTTCACATTTTTTTCCCCGCATCAGCCATAATCTCTTTTTTCAAAACTCGAATCACGTTGTACTTATGAATAATTTCAATGAAAAATTTAGTGTGAGCTGTAACCTGTTTCAAAATGTGAATGGTTTGTGTGTGTGTGTAATAATTTCCTGATTCAATTAACGAGGAGAATGATCGAAACAAAAATCCACATCGGTGAGGGTTCCAATTGTAATTTAGAGAAGAACACACTCGTACACGGCTCAAGTTTCGTGTGTTGGCGTTGTGAGAACAGGAATCACGCAGCAGCGAGAGAACCGTAATGGATCTTCTTCTCAGTACGACTTTGAGGTAAAAAGAATAGTGGAGTTTGGAATAACAACGCGGAACAATGAGTTTTAAATATTCATTAATCAATTTTTCCTGAATTGATACTGTACCTTAAATATATTAGTCACACCCGAAGAAGCTTATAGTTTTGAAGTTAAAGGGATTAAGATGAATCTGCACAGTAGAATCAAAAAATTCTGAGACAGAAACTTCAATTTTTTAATAAACATTGATCAATTTATCATTATAATTAACATTCATCGACTTTTTAATAAACATGTATCAATGATCTCACAGCGTCCTCGTGAACTTGGAAAGTGGCTTAAACGCAGAAATCATTCGACGCGTACTAAAACATGTAATACATTCTCTTCTGTCAAACCTGGTTCAATTTTGCGAAGCTCAAGTAAAAGATCAAAGGTACATTTCGATCAGCTGTGCGTGCAATAAATTCCTAGGCCGTCTTCACGAGTCAGGAAGTTTATCATCCCAACTCCCCAAACCTTCCCCCTCTCTACCCTCTTCCTCTTTCCTCCTCTCGGAGTCTGAAAAATCTGCGCCAATTTGGCCAGGGGTGATGTGCCATGGTTCCAGCCATGAATATTGCCGTCGCTTTGAGAATGGCGTAACCAGGAGAGAAGCGTGTCGGAATTTAGAGTCAGAGGTCCAATAATGGCCGAGTCGGCCGTCCAATGGGCGCTAAATTGCTGAACTAAAGCGCAGCGTCAGCAAATATTGGCCACCGCTCCCTCCTATTTTGCAGGCATGCCAACTCGGGCCTGCGAGCGTGTCGTATACAGGCTACGGAACTGACCGCAGAATTAGTGGCGCTTCACGAGACAGGTACTTTGCAAAACACGCTTTAAATTGTCAATAAAACACGGCAAGTGCTACGCAGAATGGATATTGCCACTCTGACCCTCACCGGCTTTTTTACGTTGGCTTATAGTTAAGTAACTATGAACTAAACCATTTCTAAACGTATTTCACTTCAATGAAATTCAGTTGCACCAAATTAAAAAGTTCATTTTAAATAACCTTAACATTTATATTTCAATTAGAAACAGTAAGCCCCCTCAAACAATAATAAATTTCATCGCTTGCTCGCATGTTCTGTTGTTGAGTCCGACGCGACTGAATTGATATTCCTGAATTGATACCGGACTTTAAATATATGTACTCTATATATATATATATATATATATATATATATATATATATATATACTGGACCTCGCATACTGGATACTTGAACATCAAATAATGACTGGAAATTTATGTCTCTGAATTGAAATTGATTCACATAAAATAAAATGCTTTCCCAACTTATCCTAACACAAAAAAAAGAGAAACTGACCGAAGAATTAACATCCATTTTAAATCAACCTAATCAGATTTTACGTGTGACCTGTAGATCTCCCTGGAAACTAATGTCATTTTCGAAAACGCGAACTCACTTTGTTACGAGTTCGAGCAGCGTTACAATCGTTACATGCTGCGTACATATCTGTTTTTTTCTTAGAAGTGAATTGCAAGTAGTTTTTATTTTCCCATAGTAAAAAAATAAAACGCCGACGAACTAGAACCCGAAATATGGAACAGCACAGCCATTATTTACCGGTGAGGTGCAGCCTTAATTGGCTACCCCACAGAGCACCTACCGTTGGGAAAATGTGTCTTCATTCCGACACGTATTTTCTATTTCCCTGACGAACAACAAGGATACAGAAATAGGTGAAGGAAAGACGAGCATTAAAGAAGGAAAGACGAGCATTAAAGAAGGAAAGACGAGCATTAAAGAAGGAAAGACGAGCATTAAAGAAGGAAAGACGAGCATTAAAGAAGGAAAGACGTGCATTAAAGAAGGAAAGATGAGCATAAAAGAAGGAAAGACGAGCATTAAAGAAGGAAAGACGAGCATTAAAGAAGGAAAGATGAGCATTAAAGAAGGAATGATGAGCATTAAAGAAGGAAAGATGAGCATTAAAGAAGGAAAGATGAGCATAAAAGAAGGAAAGACGAGCATTAAAGAAGGAAAGACGAGCATTGAAGAAGGAAAGACGAGCATTAAAAAAGGAGAGACGTGCATTAAAGAAGGACTTAGGTAAAAAAAGTACGGACGAAGAAAAGTTCGTTCCAATAAGAATAGTTTACAAGTTGTGCAGTTCAAACTCTTCCTTTCCAAAATTAGCCGTGGCCTCCCACCCTTATCACCTTATTGAATTATTTCGATGCTATAAGCAACAATTAAAAAATTAGCTTACTTAACAGAGATCGGCACAACTGGGATCAATAAAGAAAACTCCTTTGTTGTTGAAACGAACGACGATGGGATGATACTGAGAATTGCAGGTGAGAAATTAAATTTCAAGCTATCCAGGAAAACGTTTAATAGACGAAACGATAATCGATTAATTGGGTCAAATCATGATTAGAGGAAGGACGGTACTGCCATCGCAGCAAAGAATACCGTTCCTCCTGCTAAGTCTGCATGGTACAGATGAAATAGTGGTCAAAGATATTTTTCCAAAAATTGAACCAGCCGTATACACATATTAGATAATAGAATGTATGTACCACTATGTTAATATGTTTAAGACACTAATTTGCGTGCTTCAGGGATGAAACTGGTGCTTCCAGCAGGTGGGATTTTCTTGTACGATGACGACCCTACGAATACCGCAAATTCTACAAGTAACTTATTTAATGATCACATTGTAAGTCAACGCGTATAAAGAAGCCAGTCCCCAGAATAAAACCATGGTGAAAAATTGTGAACTTGTTTGAAAGCTAAGACTATATCTAAATCTTCAAAATGCATATAGGATCTAAGGAGGATTCGCATAGAAGAATGAAACAACATTCAGTAACATGTTCACTACGTCCTGGTACATATGTGTACCACTTGTTGCATTCCTCATTTACATACCAGTAACAATGGCTATCATTTCACTGATTTTACTACCTTTATTCAAATTAGACTATGACGTACTGGTTAAGATGTTATTGTGCAATTATATTTTCCCGTTTATTAGAAAAGATAAGAATCAAGCAGTAAAGATGGCTTTTCAATTCTGCCTCTTCCAACCTGACCAAACGGACCGCAGCAACTGCAGAACAGAAACGTGATGAAAGTGTTAAGATACGTTTAAATCATAAATTAAGAATAGCAGGAGACGATCAATTATGTGGAAGCGAATGAAGAATATATTACAGAGTACGAAATAGTGATTTGTATTGGAGTGGGGTCGTTGAAAAATGCTTTCCCTTATTAGAGGAATATAAAAAAAATGAATTCTCTGATAGCTGATCATTTTGATTTTCCTTACACATGCTGCTTTCATGCATTACAACGCAAGTATTTTCTCAATCAGCTTCACATCAGACTGTCAGAGATTTCTTTAGTGAAAGATTTATTGATTTGTTTCCTCCTATACATAGCTGTAACGAACAAATAAATTCGGAAATGTTAGTATTAATCCACATTTCTTACTGATGGTCAGCCTATCTAGTTTCTCATTACATCAAGCCTGTTAAGAAACGCGTCTGGAGCTCAAGATAACATAAAATTGGTGTCCGAGACACCAGGGAAACTTGAGCTAAGTCTCGCGCTTCTCTGCACAAAACGCCCTTAGCAGAACCAATTCCCCCATCTATGGAAATCCATCAATGGAAGACGCTCAGGAAAGCTCTCTAAGTTTCGACAAGGCCTCATACTGCCTCAGGTCTTTCAAAAAGAACGATTCAGTGAAGGTATACGTAGCTCAAGTCCCAACTTTGAAAAATGCGCTCGAAAACTTCGAGACAGATTACAACTTCGCTCGGGCTTGCGTCCTTCTACATCTAAAGCGAAACTTTGCTCGTGCTCGGCATGTGTTCCTGCGGGCGTAATCACTCTATCAATCAAGGAAACTATGCTTACCGCAGTTTTGGTTCACGTGCCGACCGGGAGGAGCTCAGTTACAACATTTTTTTCACGTTTTATATCCATGATTGATTGTATTCTGAACTGCAGCTCGTAAATTGGATTGGCCATGGCAAGACGTAGTCCATCGCTGTCTATCATGTGTTCATAGTGTGTGTTTTTTCTGTTCAATGGCTCGCAGTCTTCATTTATCTTCAAAAAACCACACACTGGTTTTGTGCACGCTTGCAACACCAACAAATGGGATTGAAAAAGGAATTCAAAATAACTAGAGTTGTGCGTAATGTCCGAGAAAAAAATCCATATAAACTGAATTTTTTTCCGTCGCCTAAACTACGTTCCCAAGCAGATGTTCAACCTGGGTTAAAACAGCTTCTAGAAATTTCAAAATATCGTCAGAGTTTAGTTTTTCTAAATGTGAAGAGACTCGGGAAACTTCACGTGAACATCACGAGAGCAGCACGAAAAATGACAAAAATTTGGTGCGACGCAGTTACATTAATTGCACTAGGCGTTCGCAGACGTCGTGTGTTGCAAAACTTCTTGCCATTTCAAACTTATTTTCAATTCGTTAACGATGCTTCCTCACACACCCAAGTTTTCCATAGTTTGAGTTAAATAAGATTTCTTATCAAAGTTTAACTAAACGTGAACGGAAAAGATATGAGGCAGAGCATCACTTCGGTACCCTTAGTGGTGCATCTGCAGCCCGGGGAAAGGCAAAACAATCAACACCTCTACGGGAACATATTTCTCACGTGTCTGGCAACTGTTGATTGATACTAGCAGCGGGGAAGTTGTGACGGGCCGAGTGAAACTAGCAGTACGGAAGTTGTAACTTGTGATTGAAACTAGCACTACAGGGAAATTGTTTCGTGTTGATTGAAATTAGCGCAAGGGAAGTTGTAAAGTGCTGATTGACACTAGAGCTAAAGATATATAGTAACGGGTTGATTAACGCCAGCTCTAGGGAAATACTAACGGGCGCTAGGGAAGTTGACACTGGCGCTAGGGAAGTTGTGACGGGTTGATTGAGACAAGTACAGATAAAACAAGTGAAATTTTCTAGAGCTAGAAAACTTCGACTGAGTCTGGAGGAAATTGAGACAAGACTCCTTTTTTATTATTGAATCAATATTTCTGGTATCTTGATTGAGCAAGTCACTCCAACAAGTTTCTTGATGTCAAAATTTTTTGACTACATGGACTCTAACCACTTCAATGTCATACTAACAGAAAAATATGTTAGCATCAAACTCCACTTGTTTCGTGGATGTTTCGAATCTTTTCCTTGTTAAAAAATACTGGAATAACGCACATATGATGTCCTCAGCCAGAAAAGCATTCAAGTTTTCTGTCTCCAAACATTGCCTTGCAAATAAATAAATAAAAATTTCACTCATTCACAAATCATTTTTCACTTGCGAATAGCAAAGCCGACTTAACAGATCATAGATGCTCTCGCCAGCAAATTGACAACTTTTTATCCACAGACCTCAACAAGTTAACAATTTTGTTGGTGAATTAAAAGTTACTGAAGTACTTTTCAATTCTCAGTGAATTAGATTTAAAACTCATGAAATAAAAGGTGCTATCTGAATTTGTGGAAATGTCTTATTGAATTTCAAAGAAAACTTTCGAACTACGATGTATTTTGAGCTAAGTTTTATACAGAAGCAATCGCATGCAGTGGTTCCTGCAACTCACTCTGCCCCTCGAGAATAGCTCGCCGGATCAGGCAGCCCCAAGTCCGCAATTTCATGAACATCTTCTCTTCCCGACACTGATATCCTCAGTTCCTGTTCATTTTTTCACTTCTGTGCTCCCCTAAGACTTATATTTTTCAACGTTTGCTAAACTGGAGAAAATACTTCATGAATGAGTTGAACATTGTGCAGGAATCGCATAACAATATACCCAAAATAGAAGATCAATCATCAAATGGACATACCGACCATCGCAAGCAGCAAGAGAAATTTAAATTTTGACAGACTAGAAATTAGTTAGAGACGCGCTTGTCTCAATTGATCACGATTAAGATTATGAGTTAGCTTAGGCTTCCAAACCACAACAAAGGTATTCCAAAGAGAAGAAGCGTGAAAGCATTATTTGGGATGGAGTCAAGGTAGCGGAGAATTGATGCACTTGGTGCGTTTCCTCACTAAAGTCCCTGCGCATAGAAACAGCAGGTTAGGAAGGAAGATTATGAAACCATAAAAACTGAAAGAAAAGAACAATATTTACTTTCAAAAATAACAAAGCAGAGAACCGGAATAAAGGTGGTCCGAAACAAAAGAAAAACAACTGATTTAACAAAAACAACAACAGCCTTGCTTTCGGCTCGGGACCTCATTTCTTTCCCATGGAGCGTCACTTTCCATCGATACTGCAGCTGTTTCTTCAGGGAGACAGGAGATTACGCGGGAATGAAAGCGTTGAGCAGAAAGGTTACCTCCGCCCAGTTCTCAAAAATGTCTTCGGGAAACCATTGTAAAAGGCGCTTGCTTATGGAAAATTTATGAATAATTAAAAAAGAAAAATTTACGTCCTTTTTGTAGCTCTGGTACATGAAGCAAACCATGTTCGGTCAGCAAATGCGTTATTAATCCATCGATGGATAAAGCTACATGCGCTACGCGGGAACAATGGTTTTTCCACAACAAACTCATCTCTTGCTAAACATTATTAGCACGTTTTATTGAAATTCATCGACTAATTTAAAAATGACTCATTCAAAAAATTTACTTTTGTCCGCATGGGCCTCCTAAAAAACTGCCATGGAACGTCAATCCAAAACTGGTCTCCACGATCAAGTATATCACATACCGACAACCTACTCCATTCCCTACTCTGCATGGTACACTAAAAAACTGAACCCTTTCACGAGGAGTACTTTGTCACTCCAGGCGAATTGCTTTTTTTTTAACTTTTCACAGACAAGTATCAAAACGAAAATGTTGAGCAAAACATAAGCCTTAGCAAAAATAAGGGAAAAATATGGAGAACTGCATTGAATGCAGATATCTTTTCAAGATTAGCCCCGCCACTAATGCAACACATCAGTTAACCCACTTGTAACTTTTGAAATAATGCACCCATCGACTTCTAATTGTAATTGAAACGGAAGATTGTAACATTCTTCAGTTTGAGAGTAATTTGAAGTCGATAGGTGCATCATTTCGAAAGTTACGAGTGGTTGAACTTACATGTTGCATTAGTGGCGGGGTTTTATCTGGAAAAAAATCCGAACACAGTCTGGAAGTACTTGAACGATTCAAAGCAACACGTTTAATTGCGGAGAGGTGAGAAAAAGTTCAGCGGAACATCTTTCAGCCTCCTCCGTGTTTCGAGAGCTCGTGCTGCTTCTGTCAAGTGGTAAAAATAGTTGCAATAAAAACTTGAAGCTTCAGAAAACTGCGAGGAGCGTGGTACTCGCAACCCAGAAGTTGCAGTGGAGAAATTTTTACAAACTTTCTTTTACTTGAGATGAGCTGCAGCCCTGAGTGCTTGTACTCAATATCTGATGTACGCTGTACTAACTCGAGTTTATGTTAAGAGAACAGACTGTTCAGAAGCCCAATTTCATTTCAGAATTATAACGAAATTCAATTTGCGCCTTCACCCAGAAATTGGTGACTAGCAGATAACTTCATTCTCCTCAAATTAGTCCAAACATTCACTAGCACCAGCTAGAATTGCGAGGTAATCTGCGCGTAAATTAAACAAAGCAATGTGCACTGCCAGAGACCAACTCTGCGAATTACAACAACTCAGCATCAGCGTCAGACTCGCGTCGTACGTCTGCATGTCAGTAGTGCATGAGAACACACCTCATCAGGAGAAGTACTCTGGGATTAAAATAAATCCACACCAGAATATCCGCTAAAGTTAGCGAAACAAAAACACATTCATCGCTTCTGAAATCTGAATGGCTTTTAAATTTTTCCATCGTAATTGAATGGGTTTCAGCTCTGAAGTCAACTGATTCATTTTCACAAAAGAACTCAATGTAATTAACCATTTCGTATATGCCGATTTGATTTTACTGAAGAACTGTTGTAAAGGATGGAATAATTAACTCGTATTACGAAGCCACGGTCTCTGGAACACGCACATGTCAAGTGGCAGTGAATTAATTTGAGTGCCTGTGAGGTGTTGTATAAAAATTCAGCCAGAGGCTTCCGCTTATAGAGACATGATGAATAAAAGAGCAAAGAAAATCGCTTTAATAGGAATCATATTTCTTTATAAAAACATTTCAATAATAAAAAAGAACTTTTCAACTAATTTGTTGGTCATTTTCAACTTTCTGAAAAAATACACAAAACACAATTATAACAAGGTCAAAATGCATTCATCAGTGGAATTTATGAAATAAAAAGAGACAGAAACTACACCAATTGCAGAGAGAAGGCTGATTGCGTATTGTTTAAGGTAGGTTGATCTTTTAAAATGAACACGGATTCTAAAACGTGAAGGTTAATTGCACCGGATGTAGAAAAAATTACTTTAAAATCGTCTAGCCGAACTGGAAAGTCACAACTCTCTGCATGAGAGCGAACAGCAGATTGGGGAAGGGAAGAGAGTAATTGTTTAGTTCGAGAACTCCTACCGGCATGCTCAGCCACACTAATATCCAGGGCTCGAATGGTCGAACCCACGTATTCCGACGCACACCGTGCGCAACAATCTTTGTAATATTCTGCTAGTTCCTTCCTTAGTTAGTTAATCTGTCCGTTACGCTCTCATCTGAGTTTGCAGTATCATGAATACCGAATGTTGAGTGTTACATTAAAAGATCGCCTTTCCATGCCTTGAAATGACATTTTATATCAACTTTTCCTAATGTTAAGAAATATATTCAGAGAACCGTACCTTTTCTTCATGTTTACGTGATAATTGCGCCGATTATAGCCTTACAACCACGCAATGAAGCGACGATTGGAAGCCACTCGCGATAGAATGAGACTCTACCGTCAGCGAATAAGGAATGAATA
>JACJUY010001015.1:216229-228595 GCA_014220935.1 Platorchestia sp. MABIK | reverse complement strand
AAACATGAAATTTAAATGTGAAATTAAAATTTCGTCAGGCATGGCTACGTGTGCTGATGGTTCACTACACACTTCACGTAATGATATCAAGATTACCAAGAAAAAACACATTAAAGCCTCGTAATTTTGGATATTAACTTAAAATGTAAAATGCGTTACAGTGGTTTGAATGGGCTCCTCGGCGAAGGGTAAAATTTTTCCCTATTTTCAAATTAGTTGAACTATTTTTTCTAATAACTTTCTCGAGCCATTGGTTTCTAGTTATCCAGTAATCCTCCTCCACGCATTTGCAATACAATTTTACTTAAAATTAATACATACTTATAACTTTTAAAAACTTATTTTGAACGCTTATATGATGGTTCATAGATTAGACGCTCCTCAGAAATGAAATGGTTAGTTGTGTATTTTGATTTTCGCTGTGATCCGGCAGTAAAGCATCAAAAAAGGATTATGGTTCGAGTAGTCTTTGTGACCGAGCGGTTCATTACTAAGGCAGTTTCTTTCATCCTCTGACTTTATACGAGGCTGCTGAGTAAATTTTTTACTCTGCAAGTTTTCACTTTATTCTCTTCCGCTGATATTAGAACTCAGAAAAACTCTGAAATTACTCAGAAAAACTCTGAAAGAGTAAATCGGTTCATTAAGTTTACTTTTTTAATCTAAGAGAACTTGCATTTGAACTCACAGAGAAGAGAAGTAGATGTTTTTTTACGTCTGACAGACAGAAAATGAAGTCGGTTTACTTGTATCTGGCGCCGTGTTCGTAATGGTCGTCGTTGTATTTGTTTTGAATGAATAGCGCCAAATGTTGAAAAGCGCTGAATAGTGTAGAATCAGAAAATTAGCTTTATTATCCTTGAAATTATTAGTTTGCAATTTAATAGACTGTAGAGATGTAACAGGAAATTGAATTTTAATAACATGAAATAGGGTTTACGTGATATAAGTGCGTACTGTGCATGTGAGAGTCAAAAGTCCTTAGATGCTTGATTTTTTAAAGTGTGTTTCATCACATCTTGAATTGAACAAGCCATGGTTGTAACATACTGTAAATATAACGGCTTAATGTACTCATATTACCGTTTTCACAACAACCCTTATTGCATGGGCGCCGGCATCATGTAGTCACCGACGTCACAAGGAAGTGAATGTCACTCTGATAATGAACTTTGAACACATTTCGGCATAAATTTCACAAGGAATAAAGGTCAATATTGAATTTAGGCCTTTCACGGAAATTAAAAATTCCCTTTCAAAGAATCGCTAAAGGAACACATTTGAAAACGTTTTACACGAATGACATTCTGCTTGCTGATGTGTTATTTTCGAGTTATTCAACTTTGAAGTTTTAAGAATGTTGTTTTTAAAAGTCAAGGAACGGACACGTAAATATGCTGTAATACGGTATTAACGTAACGATGGGTGAGGTTAGGGTAGGTTATGGTAGGTTAGTTGAATAAACTAACTTAAAATAACATAAATCGACCTAAAATAGCTTACCTTAACTTACCCAAACCAAGTTTGTTAGTTTCCCGCCAAGAAGTGGGCGTGTCCCGCCAGAAAAGTGGGCGTCACCAAACAATGCGGCGACCAAGCAACCGACCAAATAATGTTATTCCTATCTGAACGTAATTATTGTTATATCTCAAAAATAACGCATCAGCGAGCAGAATGTCATTCGTGTAAAACGTTTTTAAATGTGTACCTCTAGCGATTCTTTGAAACGGAATTTTTTATTTCCGTGAAAGGCCTAAATTCAATATTGACCGGAATAAAATATATTAAGGGGTTTGTGAAGGAGGAGAGAAAAAGAATCAATTTTTTAATTTTTGCTGACTGAACATAGTTAATTAAATCTAAATAAACAACTTTTCTTCTATGCACTTTTTAAGGGAAATGAGTATTTAACGAGTTATAGCGGTATGCTAATTTTCGTTTTTGATGACAAATACGCTGGAATAAACAGCTACTAATCAATTTTATTATTTTGGTTGCTTGAATCGCGTTAATAACATAGAAATAAACGACTTTTTCTATACACTTTTTGCGGCAAATGAGTATTTTACAAGTTAGAGCGGTAGGTTTAGTTGTTGCGCGATTGAGCTGTTACGAGTACGTTTGGGTATTTTGTGATTTATTATGGTTAATGTGTAGCGTTTGCTAATAATTGAATTTTGAATTTTTGGTGCCGAAACAGTTAATAAGATCGAAATAAACAAGTCTTTTTCAATGCACTTTTCGTCGCAACTGAGTATTTTACGAGTTATAGCGGTAAATTAGGTACCGCAACTCTAGTCTTCGAAGCGGAACGTAATTCATCGAGTGCATTGTATGGCAACACTGCAGTGGACGCTTCCTTCCAATGCGCTTGAATGATCAAACCTGTTCCCGCCATCTAAGACTTAAGTTAACATATTGGCTGATACTGTTATAACTCGTTGTATTTTGGTGATAATTTCTATTGTGTTATTAACTGAAAGATTCTAGAAGGGGGTTCAGGCTCCGTGGGGCTGGCAAGTAATAAATTACGAAGTGCTTAAACGTACTTAAACAGCTCAATCGCGCAAAAAATAAAACCTACCACTCTAACTCGTAAAATACTCATTTGTCGTAAAAAGTGTATAGAAGAAAAGTTGCTTATTTTGTTCTTATTACCATGATTCAAGCAACAAAAATTCAAAAATAGATGAGTAGCTGTTTAATCGAGCGCAAACGTCATCATAGATAAAACTAAACCTACAGTTATAACTCGTTAAATACTCATTTGTGAGGGAAAGTCCATAAAAGAAAACTTGTTTATTTCCATCTAATTAACTATGTTTCGGCACTCAAAGTTCAAAATTCGATTATTAGCAAACGCAACACATTAATCTTATTATTTGTTGACCCCACGGAACCTGAACCCACTTCTAAGATCTTTTAGTTAATAACACAAAAGAAATTATCACCCAAAAATAATGAGTTTTAGCGGTACATTAACTTTTGTCTTAGATGGCGGGAATGCGTTCAATCATTCAAGCGCATCGGAAGGGAGAGTCTATTGTAGTGTTTCCATCCGATGCGCTCGATGAATTACTTCAAGCTTTGAACAGGAGAGTTGCGGTAACTAATTTACCGTTATAACTCATTAAATACTCATTTGTCCCTGAAAGTACATAGACAAAAAATTGTTTATTTCAATCTAGATAACTATGTTTAGGAAGCAAAAAGTGGAAAATCAATTATTGTCCTCTCCTCCACATTTACCGTAACCCCCCTCCGGGGATACAACTATTGTATCTATGGGAATAAGCTCTCCCAGGGAAAAAATGTTAGGTTCTCAGCTAAGAGTTAGGCAGGCCTTATTTTTGTTGAAATGAAAAGATTTTTGTTTGTTAAGGACCATTTTTTTCAGTTTACTGCTGTCCTGTTTTTCAGCACCTCTAACTTCCTTCTTCAACTTTCATATTGTTTCATAACCTTCCTTATCTAACTGTTTTTATGTGCACTGGATCCCTTGTGGGAATGCTCTTATGCATAGATTCCATGTTCCCTCAACTCTATGCTAAATTGTGTCTTCATCAAAGTTCATCCTTCCTCTCTTTGAACATCTTTGTTGTGGTAAAGGGAGGCTAAAACTAATTTGTGATCAATTAATCAGTGATAATAACCAATGAATTGTATGAAATTTCAAGCATACCATTTAAAAACTAATTTTTATGTTATGTAGTACATAGTAGTAGAGCGTGAGGTAGGCCACGGATTAGTTAGATGGATGGGGTGAAGCGTGCTTTGTATGAGAGGGATCTGGCTATGGACATGGCAAGAAGGATGCTTGCAGGCAGAAATGAGTGAAAGCAGTGCATATGGAGGTAATTTAATTTTTAGATGCCATCACTAGAAGCCTGCCCGTGTGAGATGGGGTTGACGTCTCTTGTGTGGGAAGAGGGGCTGCACTCAATGAAGCGGTCGGGGTAAACCAGCGATGGCTGTTGGGCCTGATTATGGAAGATGGTTGTGTGTGGCTGCTACTGATGCGGGCAGTTCTGGTGTGGCCAGTGCTGCCTCGATGCTTCCTAGTGACTAAGGGGGATTGATTGTAGGGGAGTGAACAAGGGTGATTGATTGTGTCCTGCTGTCAGCTACCCTCCCCTACAGAGAAGCCTGGCATATGTATATGTGCATGTATGCTCATGAAATGGTTAGGTGAAGTTAGGTTAGCTTAATTAAATTATTATTAATTTTTCTTATTTTTAATTTTTGTTTTATTTCAGGCCAAAATGAATCTTTTGAACAGAACAGTTCAGTATCAAAATCTGTATTTTTTACTCCTACGTAAACCCAAAAAGTTGTGACACTTAACCCACAAGTACCGAAATAATTATAAATCAACAAGGATACCTTCTCACATGAAAAATCCATTCTTACTGTCTAGAATAGCAATTCAATATTGATAAAACAATTACATTTTTCACTTTTTTTGCCTAAAGAAGTTGTAACAGATAACCCAGAAGTACCTGAATATTCTTACCTGAATTTATGAATATTGGGAATATTTTTTGTCTAATTATCATATCAATATACTAGTTTTTATTTTTTTTATGCTTTCAGAAGTACCTGTGACCATTACTATGCAGTGCTTTGATAACTGAGCTTCCTACAAATCAAGATGGATGTACTCCATTTGTTCCAGTGGACTGAAACTCAGGAGGCAGTCAAAAAGCTCCAAGTGCTGCTCAAGTGTAGTGTGTGGTAAGTATGTCCTAAAATGAAATTCATTATGCCCAAATTTTTGAATTTGACTTGTGAACTTTTTTTCATAGCAATTATGTACATAAAGTATTAGGAAAAATTGTGTATAAACGTGCTTTTAATTTGAGAGGTTGAGGTGCACTCCATTTTTTTAAATTCATTTTGATTTATGATGTATAGAGGGAAGACTAACATTCTAGTTTAAAAATGTATTCCATTGAAGTGAAAGAATGTAAGTGGGCATAAATTTAGATAGTATATATTTAAGTACTGTTTTTGGTAATATTTTCTGGTTTAAAATTTGACCTGAAATGATATTACTCCTACTTGTGGTTATAGCATTTGTTGTGCTCTTTTAATAATACTTTGTTGTCAATCAATTTGGCATTTTTTCTGCTCTTGTGCAAGCGGATTTGGTTAATGTCTAGCGTTTGGTAAAATTCAAATTTCCAATTTTGGGTGCCTAAACATAGTTTATGAGATGTAAATAATCAATTTTTCTTCAATGCTTTTTCCATCGCAAATGAGTATTTAACGAGTTATAGCAGTAAATTACTGACCCCCAACTCTAGTGTTTGAAGCGGAAAGAAATTCATCGAGGGCGTTGTACGGCAACACTACAATGGACTCTTCCCTTCTCCCCTTTGTCAGTAGGATTATTTTGGGGCAATTGGGAAATTCAAAGGAAAAAATGATAAGGCAGTTGCATTCTTGAAAAATCACGGTGTTTTATATGATATAAGACACTTTAATGACACGATTATTAGACCGTTAACTGAAGAGTCCATTTGGGGTCTTCCACGTTTTTTTTGCGCGCTTGCAACAGTACAATTGCGATAAGTACCATACCGCTATAACTCGTCAAATTGTCATTTGCGACAAAAAGTGCATTAAAGAAAACTTGTTTATTTCGAACTAATTAACTATGTTTCTGCACCCAAAATTGGAAATTTGATTATTGCCAAACGCTACACATTTACCGCGTATTTTCAAGCACTGAAAAAATGTGCTTTCATTTGGTATTAGTTGTATATTTATCTATAAACTTTTAGTTTATTTTCCAGACATTAATTTATTTTAAAGCATGTAGTATGTTAGTGTAATTTCATTTTGGTACTTTCTTATTTTCTGGCTGAAAAATTGATTAAATTATCTGTGCTATTAAATTTAAATATTTAAATCAACATCAAAGAACACCATTTATCTAACTTAACTCAGTCTAACATAATATATGGACAACAATCAATGAGTACCTATTTTTGATGAACTTACTATGAAGGTGCAGTGAAGTTTCCCACTCTCACTTCATTTCATGTTCTATTTTTGATGAACTTACCATGAAGATGCAGTGAAGTTTCCCTCTCTCACTTCATTTCATGTTCTATTTTTGATGAACTTACTATGAAGATGCAGTGAAGTTCCCACTCTCACTTCATTTCATGTTCTATTTTTGATGAACTTACCATGAAGGTGCAGTGAAGTTTCTCACTTCATTTCATGTTACTTGCATTTCTTTGTGCTTCAGTGATGCACTCCCTGTGGACCCTGTGGTGCTCCCCGAGTGCCACCACACTTTCTGTGCTGCGTGTCTGAGGGATCGCCCGAGTTGCAGCCACAGTGACCCTCACCAGTGTCCCCTGTGCAGCACTACCACCTCACACCTGCCCTCCAGCCTGCTCCCTGACAACCTCACAGTGCAACTGTGTGGTGCTTTGCAAGACCTGCAGTCTCTTCTGAGCAACGGCAATCATCTTCCCGAGTGCGTGCATTTTTGATTTTGCAGTTTCATGGAAAATTGAAAAATAGAACCCTAGTAAAGAGATATGTAATTGGCTATTGGTTAAAGTAAGTTAGGTTTGTCTTATGCAATGGAGACTGGTGCTAAGAAGTGATACCATGAGGTTACTTCAGTTATATAGAGGCTTTGGGAACTTCTGTCACAACCACTTTGCAGCTTTCAGTTTTTGTGCCTTCTTAGTCTTTTCTTCCACTTCCTTCTTAACTAGTTATTTCTTTGCTCAAGGTATCCTGTTTAGGAACACACCTCATGCACAAATTTCCCATTTTCTACAGTCCATACTAAATGATCCTTTTTCTTTTCTTTACTTTCTTGAACTGGCATTTAATAGGACTAGTGAGTATTGAAACTCGGTTTTAATAAAGATAAATTAATAAGATGTGCATGCATAAATATTAATACATTGAAAAGTTGCAACCATTAGAAATTTTAAAGGCCTTTATAGAAAAATTATGGATTACTGGAATATGGACATGTGATCTTGAGGATCTCATCAGTACTGGTTAAATGAATTTTTTCATGGCATTCTAAAATTTTTAGTAATACAATCACCATTTCTATCACCTAGTACATGTTTTTTCTTGAATTATCCTTACATGAATTGATGTATTCGTTTTATATGTATATTGAGAGCTTAGAAAGTACCTGTGTTACATGAGCCTAAAGAGGCAGAGTTGTGTACAGGCCTGGCGATGCACACACGGCTGCTCAGGACACACGCAGTGAGGCTCCAGCAGCTCCTGTTGCCTACAGTAAGTGGCCCCATCTGCCTCAGTGCCGCTGCAGTGTATACTATTCTACTTGCAGCTTTGTTCACTCAGTGTGAGAGCAGTGCATTACTTCTTCAATTTTTATTGTCCTTGTGCATTTGGGCTTCGTGAAAACTGAAAAACTGTGCAAACTTTAGCTGTGTGAGTTTTCACAGTTTTACGAAGTTTAACGTTTTCTAGTTTCAAGATGGGTCTAAAGTCTTTGTTTTGAAAGTGCAATCAAAACTGTGTAATGTAAGGAGTTGAAGGAATAGTTTGCGATGTCAAATATTTTCTAACTTTTAATGTACACATTTTCCCTACATACCAAGAATGTTTTTTTAAATTTACTTGGCTGACTACGTTTGAGTAAAATTCTTAATTACATTAAGCTAGCCTATGAAGTTGTACTTCTTATTAAATTACTTACTTATTTTGTATCGTTAATTCTGAATCTGTTTCAGTACATGGATGATGAGCATGAGATATTAGTGTAGCAGTATTTAATGTTATTAATGCTTTTTATGTGGTATTATTTTCTTATTTGAAACAGTTGCCTCTACCTCTGTACATCAGAAGCCCATTCTTCCTAAATCAACACCTGCAAAACCTGAATTAATGCCACCAACGACCGAACCCAAGCCAGCTACACCTCAAACAAAACCAGCTACTGCTCAACCGAAGCCAACCACACCTCAACCAAAGTCAACCACAGCCCAATCAGGGCCAGTAGCAACTCAATCAAAGCGTGGCACGACCCAAACAAAACCAGCCACGCCTCAAACCAAGCCCGCAGCACAGGGACAGTCACCCATGACCCACAAACTTGGAGTGTCTATTCTGCGAAATGCGCCCACCACTCCCGAAGTGCGGCCCGCTGGTGCCAGGTCCGTGCCCGCCACGCCTAAACTTGACAGGCGCAACTTGAAGGGCGAGACTGCCCTGCACTCTGCATGTGTCAAGGTGATGCTGCACCTCCTGTTACCTGGCGCGCCATGTTCGCGCTGTTGCTCAGTGTCGCAGTTGATATCCACTGTGTTGATATGTAGGTCTGTGCGGATGCCTAAGCAACGCTTTTGTCATGGCTTCATTTGAGGGTCATGACATGCGAGTGTCATTGTTTGGTATTTAGTGAGTTATAATCAGATGGTTGTGCTCTTGTCTTGTTTGGTAGGTTTTAAAGTCTGTCACGTTTTCCTTGCCTTGACCAATAATTTATTTTAACTTGTTCATCATTTCGTGCTGTTGTCATCATAATTTTGCCCAATGCGCGGCCAATGTAGGCTACAAGAGGCAATAATTGATGCCTAAGTCGTCACATTGTTGTACTTTGCTGACATAGAAAGAATACTTTTGGTATACTATGTCACCAGACGCCTGCACATTGTTGTACAAGTGTAACTTGTGACACTGTGACTGTTCAAGTGATCCAAAAACGTTACTAGAAGCATGGCTAGGGATGCAAATCCTTAAAACTCTTCTGATTGATAATATTGAAATGGTTTTTTTTTTTTGCAAGGAAAAACTGTAATTTTTTATATTCTTACCTTTGATTGAAATCTCCATTGGTGTGTCCAGTAACAACGAACTGTATCATGGAAATAAACTCCACCTTTTATGTATTACAATACTATCATGTCCGTGTTTGTGGGCATAGATTGCATCACAGACCTCCCAGCAGACGCCGTACTCCAGGATTTCTCGCGGTCGCTGCCGGTGGTGAGCCAAGCCAATCTATTCTTACTGGGATCACGATTGGGGAGTTACTCTATGTTCAAGCGTACGTTATGATGCTAAATAGCACTGACGTTTTGCTTTGCTATTTTGCTGGGAGACGACCTCTCAGGGGGATAGAATTATTGTCTCTTTGGGAATTGGCACTTCCAGGAGGAAAAATGTGTGAGGGCACGAGCTGACAGTTAAGTAGGCTTTCTTTTTGTTAAAATGAAATGTTTTTTGTTATATTATGGACCACCTGTTGTCGGTTCACTCCTGTTCTGTTTTTTAGCACCGACTACTGCTTCAGCTTTTATCTTGTTTCATAAACTTCTTTCTTAACTTATTGTTTCTCAGCCTCTTCTGCATAGATTCTGCATTCCCTTATCTCCATACTAATTGGTGCCTTCCTCTTTCCTCTCTTTTGAAGTCTTTTTTTTTTGTTAGCAGTTTGGGATGCTTAAACTAATCTAATTTAATCTTTGCAGGGAGACGAGGAATTGGTGAGGCGCTTGCTTCGAGAAGGTGCAAACCCCAACTGCAGGGACCACGCAGGCTGGACGCCCTTGGTGGGTGCTGCCGGGAGGCGCTTGTGCTGCAGCTTAGTTCCCGTCCCCAATAAGCAATTCTCATGTTTTTCTGTTTTGCAGTTCACTGTAAATTAAGTTGGCCTTAAAGTCAAGGTGATGCTTTAAAAGGTGGCGATATCGCAGTAGGTATGTTCAGATAGGCTATAGCTATTTAGTTGGGGAATCATTCGTATTTCTAGCTGGTTGTTTTGGGAAAATCAAATCTCCGACAGTGTGTTTTGAAATTACGAACACATGCATATTCAGTTATTCAGTGTCGGCGCAGTCGCTACAACACGTGCTGACGTTTTAATACGAAAACTGCTCTTAAAACGAGTATGTTTAAGAGTCAACGATTGTGCTGGATACACCATTGAGTGTGTGGGCCACCACGCGCGCGCCTGACGGGAAGTGGCTGCCGTAGCGCCAGAGTAGCTGAGGCGTGGCGGTCTTCAGTATTGATTAAAAGAGACATCACACATTAATTTTCTATTCTGTTTTGCATCTTATTACGGAAGTTGAGTTGCTCGTGTCGACCCTGTACTTCGTTATAGTCATGAAAACGGAGTGTTTTTAACCCTTGTCATTTTTTCTAGCGTGTAGCATTTCAAAAGAGGCTGGATGTGATTTAATTCTCAAAGATTTTAGTATTTTGTCCCACATGTGTATTGTATATAGTGTGACAAAAGTCAGCAAATATTTGTTGAAGTATTCTGTCGCCAAATTTCTTATGAATTATGTTTACTTTGTATTGTGTACGTTTGTTACAGCGGTTTGTCTCGTAATTTGTCACCAGTAAAGCAAGCACTGCACCGAGCTTTTTGAGATTGGGTGTTTCATCTATGGTTTATTTCACTTCTCTACGGCCACCTTGTTCCGTGTATTGAAATTGGATCCAAATGACCCAACATTACCTGACTTTGTTCAGAACAGTTCCCACAGGCAGCATCGTTAGCCCGCCACGCAGGGCGTTCTGGTGTGCGTGCACTGTGACGTGTCCTTGCGCCACCGTGACGTGTCCTTGCGCCACCGTGACGTGTCCTTGCACCACCATGACGTGTCCTTGCACCAACGTGACATTCCCTTGCACCACCGCGACGTTCCCTTGCACCACCGCGACGTTCCCTTGCGCCACCGCGACGNGTTCCCTTGCGCCACCGTGACGTTCCCTTGCACCACCGTGACGTTCCCTTGCACCACCGTGACGTTCCCTTGCACCACCGGGACGTTCCCTTGCACCACCGTGACGTTTCATGCCCCGCAGCACGAGGCCTGCCAGCACGGCCACGTGGCCATAGCGGAGGCGCTGCTGCGGGCCGGCGCGCTGCCCAACGTGCCTGGCCACGAGGGCAACGCCACGCCGCTGCATGACGCCGTCGAGCACGGCCGGGACCTCGTCATCCGCACCCTGCGTGCCTATGGTGCCAGGGACGACCTCAGGGACATGTATGGCAACACTGCACGGTGAGCCGGCACCGAGTGTGTGTTGCCACACTGGAGGTAGCAGGGACTTGGAGTGTGGCAATATTATCGCGAGTGTGTGGCAATAATGAAGGGTGTGGATGGGAACACTACAAGAGTGCTTGGCATCACTGCACGCAATGTGTGCCAACATTGCACGGGATATATGGCAAAATAGCATTGAATTAAGAAAACTACAGGAAGTGTGCTGTAGAACTGCATTTAGTGTGTGTCTACACTGCATTTAGTGTGTGTCAACACTGCATTTAGTGTGTGTCAACACTGCATTTAGCGTGTGTCAACACTGCATTTAGTGTGTGTCAACTCAACACTGCACTTAGTGTGTCAACACTGCATTTAGTGTGTGTCAACACTGCACTTTGTGTGTCCACACTGTATTTAGTGTGTGTCAACACTGCATTTAGTGTGTGTCAACACTGCATTTAGTGTGTGTCAACACTGCATTTAGTGTGTGTCAACACTGCATTTAGTGTGTGTCAACACTGCATTTAGTGTGTGTCAACACTGCACTCAGTGTGGCACCTTAAAGAAAGTGTAGTACATTACAGATAATATGACACATTACGGAATGTGTGGTTTATTATAAAAATTGTGCCACATTCTATTTATTATCTAAAGTGTGGCACACTAGATAAAGTGCGACACATTATCTAAAGTGTGGCACATTATCTAAAGAGTGGCACATTATCTAAAGTGTGGCACATTATCTAAAGTGTGGCACATTATCTAAAGTGCGACACATTATCTAAAGTGTGGCACATTATCTAAAGTGCGACACATTATCTAAAGTGTGGCACATTATCGAAAGTGCGACACATTATCGAAAGTGTGGCACATTATCTAAAGTGCGACACATTATCTAAAGTGTGGCACATTATCGAAAGTGTGGCACATTATCGAAAGTGTGGCACATTATCTAAAGTGCGACACATTATCTAAAGTGTGGCACATTATCTAAAGTGCGACACATTATCTAAAGTGTGGCACATTATCTAAAGTGCGACACATTATCTAAAGTGTGGCACATTATCGAAAGTGTGGCACATTATCGAAAGTGTGGCACATTATCGAAGGTGTGGCACATTATCGAAAGTGTGGCACATTATCGAAAGTGTGGCACATAATCGAAAGTGTGGCACATTATCGAAAGTGTGGCACATTATCGAAAGTGTGGCACATTATCGAAAGTGTGGCACATTATCGAAAGTGTGACACATTATCGAAAGTGTGACACATTATCGAAAGTGTGGCACATTATCGAAAGTGTGGCACATTATCGAAAGTGTGGCACATTATCGAAAGTGGCACATTGTCGAAA
>JACJUY010001015.1:187558-209467 GCA_014220935.1 Platorchestia sp. MABIK | reverse complement strand
ATGGAGTGTTCGGCAGCGCTGCATGGAGTGTTCGGCAGCGCTGCATGGAGTGTTCGGCAGCGCTGCATGGAGTGTTTGGCAGCGCTGCATGGAGTGTTTGGCAGCGCTGCATGGAGTGTTTGGCAGCGCTGCATGGAGTGTTTGGCAGCGCTGCATGGAGTGTTTGGCAGCGCTGGAGGGACTGCATGGCAACATGGAGGGAGGTAGTTTGTGGCAACACTGGAGGGAGGCACAAAATACGGAGTGTGTGGGTACGAAGCTCCCCACTCACCTCTTTGTAGGAAATGAGCCCAGCAGTCCAATGTATGTTTGTGTGCTGCAGAGACCTGGCGTCGCTGTGCCGAGCCCCTGAGGCGCTGCTGGCCGCCCTGGACACGCCCCCAGACGCTAAGGCGATGAGGCAGGTGCGGAGCGTGGGGCTGCCTCAGCACAGCGTCGTGCTCACCAGCTCCAGCCTCACGCCTGACCAGGCCAAGCAGCTCCACAGCCTCGCTAGGCTCCTCAGGCTGCGCGTCGTCTCCGAATACTGGTGGGTGGTGGTCGCCTGCTCTTCGCTGGCGTCCCTCTGCATTGTGACCTGCTTCTCTTGCTTGCTGGCTGGCTGTCTGCCTTCCCTTTTCCTTGTGACTGCCTTCCCTTTACTTTTTGACTGCCTTCCCTTTACTTTTTGACTACCTCTTCTTTACCTTTTGACTGCCTCTTCTTTACCTTGTGACTGCCTCTTCTTTACCTTGTGACTGCCTCTTCGTTACCTTGTGACTGCTTCTTCTTTACCTTGTGACTGCCTCTTCTTTACCTTGTGACTGCCTCTTTTTTACCTTGTGACTGCTTCTTCTTTACCTTGTGACTGCCTCTTCTTTACCTTGTGACTGCCTCTTCTTTACCTTGTGACTGCTTCTTCTTTACCTTGTGACTGCCTCTTCTTTACCTTGTGACTGCCTCTTCTTTACCTTGTGACTGCCTCTTCGTTACCTTGTGACTGCCTCTTCTTTACCTTGTGACTGCTTCTTCTTTACCTTGTGACTGCCTCTTCGTTACCTTGTGACTGACTCTTCGTTACCTTGTGACTGCTTCTTCTTTCCCTTGTGACTGCCTCTTCGTTACCTTGTGACTGCCTCTTCTTTACCTTGTGACTGCTTCTTCTTTACCTTGTGACTGCTTCTTCTTTACCTTGTGACTGCCTCTTCTTTACCTTGTGACTGCTTCTTCTTTACCTTGTGACTGCTTCTTCTTTACCTTGTGACTGCCTCTTCTTTACCTTGTGACTGCCTCTTCTTTACCTTGTGACTGCTTCTTCTTTACCTTGTGACTGCCTCTTCTTTACCTTGTGACTGCCTCTTCTTTACCTTGTGACTGCCTCTTCTTTACCTTGTTACTGCCTCTTCTTTACCTTGTGACTGCTTCTTCTTTACCTTGTGACTGATTGCCTTCTGTCTAATTTATTACTCCCGTTTAAAAAGGGACTTTTTTTTTAAAATTGGTGTTAATCTTCACTTTACTTGATGACGGCCTTTTTTTTAAGGGGTGATTACCTGCTTTTAATTTGTGATCGATTTTTTTTCCCTGGGACTGCCTTTTCTTTAATTTACGACTGCCTTTTTTAATTGATATCGGCCTGTCCCTAACTTCGTTTTTAATTTATGTCTGGTTTCTTCTGTAATTAATGTCTTTCTTCTCATGTTATTCACAGCTGCCTTTTGATTTCTAAGCTCGTTTTTATCAACTTGAAGCTGTTTTTCTTTTCATCGAGAACCGTCTTTTCCATTAACACATTGGCTGCGTGTGCACGATTGCTACGGTTGTGTAAGTTAGGTTGTAAGCAGCAGAGATTAAAAAATGATTTTACTGCTCGAAATAACTTGTCTCTTTTCCAAGAAGTTGAAAACGTAACAGCTCAATGATAATTTACCTTGTATGCTAATATCTCTTCTAAAAACAGTGTTGAAATAATCGAAATGTTGTTCATTTACACCGATACGCCAGTGAGAAATTTACCGAGTGACACACATGTGTCCCAATACGCAGTCAACGTGTTAATTCTAAGCTATTTTCTTCGTTAATTCAAAGCTGAATTCTTCTTTAATTCAAAGCTATTTCATCTTTTAGTCAAAGCTGAATTCTTCTTTAATTCAAAGCAATTTTTTTTTTGTCAAATAAAAGCTTCAATTTTTGTTAATTCAAAGCTACTTTTTTTGTCAATTCACCGCTGCTTTTTTCTTTAGTTCAATGCTGGCTTCCTTCCAAACTATTCTCTCAATCATCCGTTCCGACCATTGTCATGGGTGTGACGATACCCATGTGTGTATATCAACTAAGGATTTTTATGTTAAGATATTTTAAAAACCAGTGATGTTGTATCATCTGTATTGGAAATGAACTTTTTTCACCTTCTTTCTATGGGCCTGAAGGTAACATTCAGCACTGAGCCCGCTTAGAGGGGTATAATTTCTGTATCTGGGAATTAGCGTTTCAGGGAGAAGATGCAAATTCCCGAGCTAAAAGTTAGGTAGGCTTTAAAACTTCTTTGCAGACTAATTGTCTAGTTCCTGCTGCCCTGATTTTCAGCAACTAATACTTTAATTGTTTCCCAAATTTACTTCCTCACTCACTATTACTTGTGTGGGAGGGTTCACGCGCATAGATTTTCCGTTCCCTCGGCTCTACTGACCTGAGTGGTACCGTCTTCCCTTAGGAACAATTTGGTTGTAATAAGGGAGGCTTAAAGTAAATAATGTAATCTAACGAAAACGTGTTTTCCTTCTTTTTTCTACTCCGTAACTACTTGTTCCCTACTAAGCTCAAGTTACAGTGTGGTGTCATTCTCATTTCGGATACGGCGGGAAAACCGTAAAATTATATTAATTTCAGCCCTGAGGTGAGCCACGTGGTCGTCAACTGTGAGGGCAACCGCCTGGTGTGCCTGCGCACCGCCAAGTTCATGATGGCTGTCGTGGCCGGCAAGTGGATCGTGTCCCATGCTTGTGAGTCATTTTTGGGGAGACCCATCGTACATAAGCAGCCCAGGAGTGGGATTTTCAGCCAATGTACGGTGTTGTAGCTGTACAGCTGGTCGCGTAAGGTCTCCTTGGTTGGTCAAGAAGGGGGGGTTCCCAATCTGGGGTACATGAACTTCTAGGGGTACATTTGCTTATCTGAAGGGGTACATTTAATGTTAACAAGAGTTAGGAAAATTATCTTACTGTATATGTTGACTTATTTACAAGTATTTATGTACAAATATCACTGATTATTTTTTTAAATAAAAAATTAGGGATACATGCCCATCTGTCGCAATACTGAAGAACAAACCAGGGCAGGGAAAGGTTGGAAACCCCTGGCCTTGAAAGACCTAGGATGACCCCTGCACTGCTACAACGGCGAAAATTGGTTGAAAATCCCCCCCCCCCTCCCCCCTCTGACGGACTAGCTGCTGCTGGGCTCCGCTTAGTGCTTCAGTAGTCAAGTTCAGTTGGATGTTTACATTGCACGACTAATGTAAATTTATATTGGAATGTCGAGGCTTCAAACTATAGGAGGTAGTCGTCTAATAAATTAAACTTTAACCAACACTTTGCTCATAAAAATGTATCTTTGATTTATTGTGTGTACTTCGCTGTGTATGAGTGCAAAATGGAAACAAATCCAAGCACCGTATTTCAAAATCAAATTTTCTGATCCTTCATGTGTGTTTAGGATGGAATGTAGAAAATTTGCTTAGTCTTAACTCATTTTGAATAGTCCAATTTGACGCTCGTGCTATTCGGCATTTGGGCAATGCAGTTGTGGTTCGTTTTAATTGTCAGAAGAGTTGATCGTAACCCCTAGTATCACAGGGGTGCAGGCGTGCTTGCAGCAGAAGTCCCTCGTCAGTTGTGAACGCTTCGAAGTGTCAGGATCATCTCAGAACGCGGCGAGTTGCGCACCCATCCTGGCTCGGCTGAACGCCAGCAGCATGGTAGGGCTGTTCCTATTGGTCCATTCTGTGGTCATGATTCCAAGTTGTGTAGCTTGGCCTCTGAAATTTGAATATGACCGGGCCGTAATTTAAAAACTCGCTTTCTGTCCATCTTAGAAGCAGCGTTGTAAACAAAAAAAAAATTTATTTGTATAGAAGGAAAAATTTTAAACACTTCAATTCAGAAGTTATTTCAATCAATATGGGAGGCTTCCGTGTGGATATATTGAGCATCAGTTTGCTTTCCCAATTGTTTTTGTTCTTTCGACTTTCCAATACGGTGTACTCCTTCAAATCTTGAATTTATTCAGAGTCAAGGTTACTAGTTTTTACAACTAGTTCAGCGTATTCTGTTTTTCCTTAAAATTCGTTATGTTTAAAATTATACGGAAATGAAATAAGCTATTAATGAGTAATGATATACTTGTTAAAATTTCTTAGATCCAAGGAAGTTGCAGAAATAAGAGCTATGTACACAAATAGAATGCTTGTTTTCTCCGACGGCTATATTGTGCTGAATAAAATTAGACTAGAACGGTTGTACATTTGGTCATTTCAAGGGAATTACTCGTCACAAAATTTACGTAAGAAATGTCTTTAAGGTTGTGAGAACCCTTATATAATGAAGTTCTTTGATTTTATGTCGTTTCAGGCTTATACTCTGTGAGTGAAGAGTAGCTTCTGACTTTGAAAATCTTATTTTGTATACGCATTTATTTTTTGTTAAAATTTTTAATGTATGTTCCTTAATACATGATAATTTAATTGTTCTTGTTTTTCTTTTCAGATTGATTATTTTGTATTCAAATTCGAAAGCCCATAGAGATTTCCGGCATCTCTATGGGCCTTTGAATATAAAATAATAAATCTGAAAAGAAAAACTACAAGAATTAAAATGTCATATATTAAGGAACATACATCAAAAATTTGGACAAAAAATAACTGCATGTGAAAAATTCTAGGATCTTTAAAATAGTTACTTTTAAATCACCTTGTATGAAGTGTAATGTCTGGTTTTCTACGTAGTTGCCTCTGGTTCCTTTTCAATGAAACTCGAAATTTTCATCTGCATTTTGCTTCGTTTCACGTTGCAGTTGCCAGGTCTGCTGAGCGGCTGTCACATCTACCTACATGGGAATTTCAAAAGTGACAACTGCCCCAGCAAGCGAGACCTGGAAGGCCTGGTGCGGGCAGGGGGAGGTCGGCTGCTGCTCAGGGAGCCCAAGCCAGAGAGCATTCCTGCTCACGAGAAGACTGTACCATACCACGCCTCGACGGACTCGTGCCTGGCCGCCTGCTCGCACTACATCATCTACCTGGAGGGCAGCGACACGGAGCCCAAACTCCAGTACGACATGGCGCACATCAAATCCCTGCCGCTCTCGTGGCTCATTGATTGTGTGGATCATTTCAAGCTCCTGCCTCCCTTCCACAGCGTCAAATAAATGCTTCTTCTCTAAGCCTGTGTGCTTTTGAGTCAAGAAAACATGCAGATGCAATCGTTAACTTAGTTTTAAGATGTCTGAAACGCTCTAAGATTTGTGTGAATTTGTACTCGTTTTCAAATATATTCTTGATAATTCTACAATTGATTTAAATTTTTATTTACTGTTTGAACCCTCAGTCCGTAATTGGAAGCATTGCTATGTTTAGTTCGAGTCATCTTCAAGCAACAAACGTCAAATAACACGAATAATTAGGCCGATCTAAACCACAAATTTAAATCAACACTTCAGTAGTTCACTTCATTTTGGTTGCTGCAGGACACAAAACGAAGTTACGATGCTACGATTGAACAAAGTAGGGAAAAACTTGAACAATTTCACGAAGAAAAAATTATACAATGCTCTTCAAAGGCCCAGAAGCCTGATTTTCATTAAGAATAGAGCTCATTACATACTAAGGTTGCTTCTTCAAGCATGTTACGGGGTTTAAGCATCAAATGAAAAATATTTCGTATCAAGTTTTGAAGAGTTTCAGTAGCTCTGAAGGGAAGCAGCAATAAAAATATCAATATCTCTCATCACACACAAGATGCTGTTTGCAATGTTTGACTGAAATATGTTAAATCCCTACAATGCTCCCCATAAGAAAACGTAAACGACACAGGACATTCTTAACACTGACACTAGTCATAAATTCAAGTGTTTCCTCCTCACACTCCCCTCAGGGGGATACAACTATTGTATCTATGGGAATTAGCGCTCCCAGGGGGACTATGTGAGGGCCTGAGCTGAAGGTTAGGTAGGCTTCCTTTATGTTGAAATAGAATAGGTTCTTGTTTTGTTAAGGACCATCTTTTTTCGGTTCACTGCTGTCCTAATTTTTCAGCACCTACTACTTTCTTCTTCAACTTTGATCTTGTTTCATGAACTTCTTTCTCATCTTACTGTTTCTATGCCCTTTCTGCATAGATTCCACGTTCCCTTAACTCCAAACTAAATGGTGCCTTCTTCCTTCCTCTCTTTGGATCTCATTTGTTGAGGATAGGGAGGCTTAAACTAACTAATAATCTAATCTTCCTCCTGACACCCAGTGTAGTGTCAGCTCTTCTGATTTACTTTAGTCACATCACATGCAGTTTTGTCACGTGCGTTACGCGAGCGCCAGGAATAATTGATGCGTAAATCAAAATAGTAACCACAATCAAAATCATCATGTAAAAAACATTTAATTCCCATGTTAATAGAGATTTATAATGACTACGATATGTCTCAGACAGATGAATGACTTATTTACAGATGAAAACCCATGGTTTGAGAACACAAAACCGTGCGCATAAAAAACTGACGGATGAACAGACGCATGACAAATTTTTTTGTTATTCTCAAACTAGTTGCTTAGCTTGTACAAAATAGAACAAAACGGCAAAATTGACCAATATCTATCGTGGAATTTGCAATCAAGGTTCAACATCTAATGCACGCTTTAACAGAAAGGTAACAAATTCTCGATTTAATCAAGAAATTCTTCAATTGCATTTTCTAAGGGGTGGGCTCAAAGTACACGGAAAAGCTCAAGACAAAAACATATACAATCAGGTTGTACCATAAGTCCTGGCCGTTTTCATGTGGTGACAGGTTTCAACTTGTATTACAGAGAAAAGTATAAATTGGTAATTTATTCCTCGAGGCAATCAGTTCATTGTGATCTTCCATACACTTTGCAGTAAAATACTTGTGGATATTTAATCATTTTTTTAATGTAGAGTCATCAACCAAACACATTTGCCTGTGCATTTTTGCATTCCCGTCAATTGCAAATACATTTTTTCGATAGTTTGTCACCGGAGACGAAAATTGAATTATGTACAGCAATATTAAACATTAACTTCAATAGCTATAAAATGAAGGTGTAGTTCTAATGAAGGTATAGGGTTTTAAGGCCACCCCTTAAAAATAGCTTCAGTGTAACATTTTACCGTTAAATTTTTGTGTAGTTTTTCTTCAATTCATAAATGTATATTTTTCCAGACATCCGCTGATGATGACCTTAGGGTCGAAACGTTCGTTTTTCAACAAAAATGTCTTTTAAATCAATGGTCTTTGCTATTACCTTCATTTTAAAGCTATGTCGAATTGTACAACCTAATTTGATCCTTCAATAGCTAAGTCTACATGCAAGACCAAAATCACAACCAAAAAAAGGATCCCATCCGAAAAAGGTTTTGCTGTGTGTTTGATGGAATATGAGGAATCATTCATCACGAGCTTCTTCAAAACAACCAAACGGTCCTGCAGGACTGTACTGTCAGCAGCTGCAAAGACTAAATATCAATTTGAACTTGAACTTGAAGATGAGGGCCAACAGTGTTGGGGCCTTTGTAACGGCCTACAATTCCCTCCAGTCTCCACAATACTCACAATATACACACAAAGAATTCAGCGCCTGTGTACCAGACTTGTCTACTTGAAAAGAAGTGCCCAGCTTTGTTCAATCGAAAGTGCGTAATCCTTCAGCACGAAAATGCGCGTTTGCACACAGCACGCTGGACACAATTGAAACGCTGAAATAGGGAAACATATAATGCTATATTCTCCAGATGTTGCTCCTTCAAACTTCGATCGTTTTAGGAGTCTAGACAATCATTTATGGGGAAAAATTTTGAAAGACAAAAACAACATCGAAAATGAATTGCAAGTCTTTTTTGATTCAAAAACCAAAGATTTCTATGAACGAGGCGTTAAAAAATTGGTTTGTGGGGGTCAGAAGTTGTTACTAACGATGGAGAATAGGTTGCTGAATTAATGAATGCTACTTGATGTTTCGACTCTCTTTATCATACTTGTAAAAAAACGGACAGAACTTATAGTTCGACCTGATAGTATGACCAGAGATAAAAAAAAATTTAAAGTAATCTTGTCATGTAATGTCTTATCAAGATTTCTACAACCAAATCCAGTCACACAAATGTACCAAGTATCACTAAACGTTTAAATTAATTCACAAAATTACGAGACTAGACATAAGAGGGTGTCACATACGCTCAGCAAACCAACTCTCCTTGCAGAACAAAATAAGGGCTCCCAAATATAATTTAAATAAGAAAACTCCAACTATTTAGAAGAATTTTTGACGTTCATGTCCGCATTTACATGGTAAACAAAATTGCAACCTACCATCAGTATGCTCAGATCCGCAGTCCAATAATTAACAAAGAAAGAGCCATACTTCACTCGGCAGTAAATGAATCAAATAGGGTAATACAATAACATGCACTGCATCTCCTGAATATTGTAACGAGTAACAAATTAAAAAAAACGCATTCCATTTATCTTCAAATCCGTAATCTCCTGTCATCAAAATATATCGAGTATGAGATTCCATCACATAAAAATACACCCACGTAGGAAATTCAAAGCGCAAATTTCTCCCCAGAGCGGAGTCACTGGTCCAACGCAGGGAGCCAGAAGGCCATGTGGGAGCAGGCGGAGGCAAGCATCATGTACTTGGGGTTGAACTGAATGCACTGCACAGGCCCCGTGTGGTCGCCGTTCAGGGTGGACACTTTGTAGCCCTTCTCTGCGTGCCACACGTGCACGTGGCCGTCCGTCGAGCCGCTGAACACGAACTGCGAGTCGGGGCTGAACGACGCCTCCAGGGGGATGCCCTTGTTGTTCATGTGGCCCTGGCAGGGGTATAAATTCATGAGGAACATAGCTCAACGTTTAGGTTGAATGCGGGCGTCTTTGGGAAACAAATTTGCCAGTAGATATAAGATCCACCCAAGTCCCTGGACACTTTATTTTACATATACTGGGATGTGTACTAAAATATAACAAATTATATGGAATTAAATTAGCAGGGTAAGCTAAAATGATAGGCACAGAAATTATTCATCCTCTCCAAGTATTTTTTGAACAGAACTTAACACTTTGTTGCTCATAAATGAACCCCTTGGGATGTCAAAACCATGCATTATGACTTTGGCCTTTACATTTGAGGTACAATTCAACTTAAATTTAAATTAACACTCTTGAAGCAACACTGACAGTACGTGCAGACTCACGGTGAAGGTCCTGAGGAGTGCGCCAGAGAACGCATCCACCAGGCGGATGGTGGAGCCGTTCGTAGAGAGCATGATGGTCCGACCGTCAGGGCTGAACTTGAGGCCCGTCCACTCGCAGTCCTTCTCTTTGTTCAACTCAAATGTGTTGAATGGTGCTTTGTCAAATGACCTGAAATTAAGCAAATTAGATTATTATTAGTATAAGCTTCCCTGACAGCAACAAAGGTGTTCTAAAAAAAGGAAGGCATCATGTAGTATGGAGTTAAGGGAATGCAAAATCTATACACATTGTACATAGAAACAGTGAGTTGAGAAAGAAATTCATGAAACAAGATAAAAGTTGAAAAAGAAAGTAATAGATGCTGAAGAACAGGACAGCAGTGAACCAAAAAAGATGGTCCGTAACAAAACAAAAATCTGTTATATTTCAACAAAAGGAAGGCCTACTACCCTTTAGCTCCTCGAAGGAGTGCTAAGGGGATCCTAAAATCAAAAAAAATTGACATCGATTAATATGCCGTGAAAGAAAGCATCAACACTTCGAATTAAATTTTGTATAGGCATACTAATGGTGTCTAACCACTATTTAACATTAATTCAGCATATTACATGACATTTCTCTATGATAAACACCACAGCCAAGAGAAAAACCTGATAGTAACAGAGCATCTCAAGCAGATTAGATAATAGACTACAAACTAGTTTCAGCCATGAGTAATATGGTATACTATAGTAATTTAGGGATCTGTTTCTGTTAGAAAGACGTTTTTATGAAGGAAAAAGAAACGTTAATTTTGAACAGAAAAAATGACGTAATTTATACACATGGTATGTTCCCACCCAGGATATAAAAACAGCAAGTTAAGAAGGAATGGGAAGAAAAGGCAAAAAATACAAGCAAAAGTAGCACAGAAACTGAAATAAGTTAAGTGGGTACAAAGACAGAAGTCCCAAATGCTCGTCCATAGTCGACGTAATTCAACAGTATATCTCCTAAAGATGCCAATGCCTTAGCAGAGAATAGATAACCATAACTAACCTAAATCTTTTGCCTATCCTCTTTGAGGAAGTCAAGGCCTCTCTAACCTCAACAGAAGTGTTTCCAAAAAAGGAAGAATTAGAGCATCGTTTAGTATAGAATTAAGGGAACAGGGAATTTCTGCAGAAAATGTGTCCCTACAACCTGTGCATGGAAACAGCATGATTGGAATAAATTTAGGCAACAAAATAAAAGATGAAGAAACAATAGGTGCTGAAAATGAACAGCAATGAACTAAAAAAGATGGTTTGTGACAAAATAAAGATCTCTATTTTATGAACAAGAAGGCCTGCCTAAACTTTAGCATGAGACCTCACATCTTGTTCTTGGGAGTGCTAATTTCTATTGATAGAATAGTTCTATCCCCTTGTTGGGGCTCTGACTATGTGTCAAATGACATCATACCATCTCTCTACGAGGTGGAATATGCAGTGCAACTCTGATCCCTTATCCCAAGATGTCAACAAAAAAGGGGAAATTAAGCATAAAGTAACGAAAATTATTCTAGAAGTTATACCCTTTGACTGAACCCATTTACCTTGAACAGGTAAAATTGTGAGTTCATTTAATTGACCTAAAAATACTCTGATGGCTTTAACGGTGGTACCCCAAAAGAGCATTTTGTCATGAGGACAATGTCCGCACCAGAAATAACAGCCGGAAGTTAGTAAGAAAATTTCATGTCAGCTCAGGTGCTCAAGTTTTTCATTTAACATTATCAACACCTGGAACCAGCTCCAAAAATTGCAATCTTTGGATGCACATAATATAGGTGTCTCCAGTTGTGGATGCATTAAAAAAAATTCATAGGCATTACTGAGTAGGCAATCCTCTATTTTTAAAAGACCACGAGTTACCTGGAACATTACAGAGTTTTGCAGAGAAAGAAATACACACATAATTGAAGAGGCATAATCAGTTACCCCCTCTCTCTATGTGATATATTTGTGATTTCTCTGGTAATCCCTTATGCCTGCCTTCGTGTATTCGTGCACCGAGCCACGTAAAAGCGCTCGTCGTGTATGAGTAACCGCATTTGACCGAGCTCTTCCCGCCGTTAGCACCGGCCCTAAGCAAGCTCCGGCCCCCAGTAAACCACTCGAAACGTTGCCGCCTTTCTTATCCTACCGGACACAACGGAGCCCCAGCTAAAGGGCTCACACCCTCTTTGAATAGTGGCATTAACATGGCATAAAAATGGGGGATCTCGGCACTAATTTTATAAATAATGTAAGGAAAACTGTCCAATCATGGAACCACAAATTGTGTACCAACAATATTTAAAGCTGCGTTTAAATGAATGAATTGATACTGGTGTCTGAAAAGTGACAACTGCAATAGTGTTTTTTTTGTGCCTTTGCATAATTTGTGTCTGATGCAGTGAGACTTAGGGACAACCCAAAAACGAGCCACATGTTTTTGCAGTTATTTTCTATTCCATTTTAACTTTGCAATACCTTTTCAATATAAAATCTACAAACTAAACACTGGAACCATAAACTAAAAACTTTTTTCCTAAATAGATTCACGCAGAGAGATTTAAGCATCAAAAAATACCAAAAAAAAAGAAAAGCATAAGATATAAAAATTTGACAAAAAAGACATTTTTAACAGAAGAACTGACCTTAGGTCATAGAGTTTAACTGTCTCAGAATTAATGCCAGCAGCAAAAATGAGGCCCTCAGGATCAAAGGCAGCTACAGGACGCCCGCCTGTGTAAATTGTGCCCTGGCAGTTAGGAGAGCGGAGGTCCCACAGCCGCAGAGTCTTGTCCGCAGATGCAGATATGAAGGTATCATTGATGGGGCTCATGTCCAGAGTTCCAACTCTGTACATATATAGAAACATATAATCTTGCAAAAATAATTGATGAATAATTAAAACAACATTCAATTCATTTCCACAGACATATAATATCATGAATTATTAGTCATGCATCATTATCACAAATCACACCAACAAAAGTCTGCTACTTTTGTGGGAACACATCTAGTATTATCACATTGTATTGAATTCTGCTAGTCTAAAAATTAGACCTTTAAAATAAAATTAACAAACCTGTTCTACTTCACTACAACCACAGCTGTTGATTATTTTATTTTTCATTTGTAAGCCTACTATCAACACTACATTAAACACTTCACAACAAGCTTTATGCTGCTCCACTTTATACTCTAAATTCTCATCCTAACCACAACACATCTACTTATGCACACCCATTTAACAATTTAACTGCAATGTGAGCCACTGGCAGTCACTGAAGGAATTTTCATAATGCTGCTGACCAACCAGTAGCCACAAATCCAATTTTCATAAATATTTAATCAAAACTAGATGAAGGCACAATCTAGTTGATGTTTGCTATTTTCAACATTGCCCACAACATTGAATATAAATTTGAGTTGAATATTGAACTTCAGTAATACCAGCCACAGCCAAAGTGTCAATTTCTACCTATGATATTTTCAATGATCATTGTCAGCTTTGAAGTCCGAAAAGTTCCTCCCATACCATGCAACATTCTAAACAAGCGTACTTTCATCCTAATTTCTTCTGGTACTTATTTTGAGATATGTTTATGCACTGCCACACTCATTTACAGTAATTACTAGTTTTCTTTGACAAGAAATCATGCAATTTCTCCCCGTTGACAAAAAATAAACCTTTGTGCTCACATTTATTTTCCACTTTTACACACTGCAAATGATTCAAATTAACATATAAAATGTAGACAAGGCAAATGGAAGATTGCAATGAGAAGCTATTTGCATCACAAACCTTTTTGTGTGGCCAGGGAAGTATCGAATAAATTTGTTGTCATGTAGAGACAAATACCGTATTGTATCTGAAACAAGAAAATATCACCAAATTACCAACGTGAAAATTCAACTACTTTTAACACGACTATCATTTATTTCTAAGAAAAATTATCACTAACACTAAAAAAACTTCTATTCATTAACATGGAAAAATTTTCTGTAATTTAAAAAATGTCACTAATTTCTAACAACAATGAAGCACTACTTTCTAGGAATAAAATATTATCACATACTTCTCACAAAGACTGATAAACTCCTAGTTACAGCATGACTGTTCATCAGCCATGATGCTTCATTCACAGGAAGACATTACAATTATAAAACAAAACTGGTTTGCTTTTTAACCTCAGAATATAATTTGATTTCCCAAAACAATAAAAATAATTATCATAACAACTTCTTCTATAGACCATCTTGATCTCTTCAGCAAAGCATTTATACAGGATGTTGTGTATTTCGATGCACACATTTTAACCATGTACAGAAAAACGCAATATAAAACAATTTTCATGAGTGACAAAAGCCTCAGAATTTTTTTGTTTTTGAGAAACGATGACCTGAAATAATTTTAGATTCCCGTCAGAATAGGCTTGCAATGCAGCCAACGAGTAAAATCTAACTTCTTGGGCAGGCTGTTCGCGCGTGCTTTAGCTTATTCCTACGGGAATCTAAAATTATTTTAGGGTATTGTGGTATTCTTCCTCCGGCTACTTTACACTCCGGGCAGACTATGAATCTCTACGGACTTTGAACATCAATGCTCGAGGTACCAAAGAACCTGACATGATAAGACAACACAACTGGAACAAATGTCATTCTATTATGAATATCGCCAACAGTGATGGCACACGAGGAAAATATTGCTTTCACGTAGTAATGCATCAAGAGACGTCTTGGGAGGACCGTCAGGTGACCTGGAGTAGTAGCACAGATGGTGGTGAGGTGACAATAGAATACAAAACGGTGGTAGAGGCAGTAGATACTAGGGCTGGCGGAGCATCTTCGGTAAGTGTTGTGAAGATTGAAGCCGCTGCGAGAAGACTGGCTGAGCTTCTTCTGCACCTCCTTATATAGGGCCTGGTGAGTGTGGTAACGCGCTGGACATGCGTCCTCATTGGTTGGTGCTTAAGTCACGCTGAGGCCAATCCGAAAGCCGCCTCAAAGCCCGCTGTTGCGTGGGGTCGCCACTGGTTGCTTGAACCTTGTGTGGTGGGGTACAAGCGAACTGCTTGTTGAGACCACTACAGTATCATTTTTTGGAAATGAAGAGTTTTGAGGTTTTTTCACTTATGAAAATTGTTCAACACTCTGACAGTGGCAATTAAATATTAAATTTAAATTAAAGTCACTTGTAGTTAGCTATTTGAAAAATACCAAGTGTACAGAAAATTTACAGGATTTCCTGTGGTAGTTTTACGTTGTTAACTTTAAGCTTTCTTTCATCAACTTTACTTTTGGGACTATATTCACCAAATATTATGTTTGTAAATACTAAATTTAATAAATACTAGATTTGATAAATACTAAATTTAATAAATACTAGATTTGATAAATACTGAATTAAATTAATCCTAAATTTAATTAACATTAAACTTGATTCACACTAAACTTATAACTATGACTTTATATCTGGACATTTAAAGATAATTTGACAGGTTCGATCCTTCATAAAGTTTTGTATAACCCAGCTCTAGGCTTGTCTTTGGTTCTTGAACTTTAGTTTACCACCATGAATACAACCAAATGAACACACCATTTCAGCCAAGCCAAAATGACCTCGTAAATTTTCTGCATAATACAACAGATCGCCTCCAACCAGCAAACTTGTTCCATCAACGTTAATACTTCTACAACTGAGCCTAGACAGCCTTCACTCTGTATCGCCGGCGGAACCTCCCCTGCAACCAACCATGGGGCGCCGGTGGCTTTTTGTTTGCTTCGCCGCCCTTCCCTTCCATCGAGCACCAAACGGAGGGTAGATGAGAGGCTGAGGCACCTTCCTTGCTGCTGACTGCACCACTCACCGTCCACTCGCCTGACTGCTCTTCCCGGCATGTCCTAAAGCTCACGAGTTCTTTGGAGGTTCGCAAACTATAAGTTCATGATCAATTACTTGTCATGCTGTGAGCTGGGTACTTAGGACAACGTCTCCCCATACATTCTTAGAAACTATAACTTACCTTATTTAACTTAAAAGCTATAACTTACCTTATATAACTTAAAACTAAAACTTACCTTATGTAACTTAAAAACTATAACTTACCTTATATAACTTAAAAACTATAACTTACCTTATATAACTTAAAACTATAACTTACCTTATGTAACTTAAAAACTATAACTTACCTTATGTAACTTAAAAACTATAACTTACCTTATGTAACTTAAAAACTATAACTTACCTTATATAACTAAAAACTATAACTTACCCTATGTAACTTAAAAACTATAACTTACCTTATGTAACTTAAAAACTATAACTTACCTTATGTAACTTAAAAACTATAACTTACCTTATGTATCTATAACTGTACTAAACCTAAAATTAAAACTGAACCTTAACTAACTGCAACTAACTCCACAGAGCACGGTGCCTGACGGCACGGTCGCAGACCGCAAGTCGAACGCCCGCCGGTCTACCTGAAATCCGGCTCTGAGGAGTTTGTAGTTTTTGTTGCCTTTATTTTTACTGGTTAATGCTTCTCGTTCAAATTTCGTTCTGACATTTCTCGCAAAAACGAACGATCTTTCCATTAATTGGATTTCCACGTATTACTTTCCTTCATTAATCAACTTTTTTCTATACCAAGCATATACTGGATCATGCCTTCATTTAGCTTTGATTAAATATTTGTGAAAATTAAGTTTGTGACTACTGGTCGGTCAGCAGCACTGTGAAAATTACCTCTTTATACCACCAGTGGCACACATCGCAGTCAAAGTGTTAATTTTGTGTTTATTATTTTAGTATCACTATTTTATCATTTTAGTATCACTGCAATAGATGCTCTTAGAGTTATTGGAGAAATATCACATTGCAGAAATTCAATACATTGTCTTTTTTTCCAGTTCACTCAAAACAGGAGGTTAGTTTCCACCATAATTCATGACCCAGCATTGAAGATAATGCAATTTCTGCCATAAATAATTGAGGGTGTAATTTTCATTAAGTAACTACAAGTTGAAGTCATTTTGTTTTTGCTAATATTTGATGGTAATGCATGCAATTAAAATAAACAATTATTACAATACCTAACACTAATTCTACCAAATATATAGTTGTACATCAACAAGCAAAATAACATGTGAAAGTGCATCCTAGTTGATTTACAACCAAATATTAACTAGGATTGTACCAAGATTTCACAACTGTATTGATTTGTTGCTTCATTAATATTTCAATTTATAATATTATGCATATATAAAATGAATTGGAGATTAAAATGGTAGCTAACAAGTTCAAGAAAGATCAGCATACTACTGAAGTAACATGACATTGGTACTATACTTACCATCAACTTTTGTTGATGCATAAATTGCAGAATTCTTCCCATGGGTAAAATGAATGAGATCAACGCCATATTTCTTGCTGTTCAGGGTCCGTTTAGAGCTGAAATAAAAAACACTCAATGCATCAATAAACAAACTGTGGCAAACAGCTAGTTAACAAAAGATGTTTTTTCTAATCAAGTTGATACATGACATTAGATATTGGAGTTTCAAGTGTCTTATTGTTAATAAAATGAAGCAGTGGTCAACACTTGTACTAGAGTTCTAATTACATTTACAACTGATTCTAGAAAGGTAATTATTCCATAAAAAATAACCAGGCCCTTGAGATTTGAGCTCAAGGCCTTTTGCATATGTTTTTGGAAGGCATATGTGTGATGACTAAACCATGGGGCCAAGCAAAATATGCATTTTGACCTAAATATTTCCTACTCATTTGCTAAAATGTACTCAGCAGAAAACAATAACTAAATAAACATAATAGTGAATAAGTATAGAATTATTCATAATTGAGTTCAATCAAATTCTAAAAAGGCGACAACCATTTTGTTTTGTAATAAATTGAGAAGAGCATAAACAAAAAAATTTTGGGCACAGCTAATAATTATTTGAAAATTGATATTGTGCTGCCTACACAGCAATTAAATAGTTTGACCATGAGCTTTGGCCCACAACCATCCGACAGGCACATTCGCATCTGGAACCTTTAGGTACAGTGCTGTGCAAATTAGTTTGGACAGTGGTGAAATAAAACAATTATTTGCTATGACTGGCCTGGAAATTCTTCTAATATTAAGGGGACCTCCTACCCTCAACTTCACCTAATTTTTCAAATCTCACTGTGCACATTTCTATTGCACCTAGGGGAACAAAAATGCAAACAGAAACGTAAAATTGAATTCACAACATATTTGCTTCTATAAAATTTTTTGATTTCTGCAATAGAAAAAAGTTACTGTGGAAACATGAAATTATTTATATATATATATTTTAACGCAAAACACTACTCCTACAATTGTCAACGTAGAAGCTTGATTTTAGCCTTATTCAATGCAGAAGGACTGTGGCAACTCAAATATAAAGGATTGTTTTGAATTTCGAATATCAAAAAATTTGTTGATAGATCTCTCCAAAAATTTTTTCATTTTCCTAATTTTCCAAATTTAGGGGTTTTTGCATTTCTATCGCATCTAGGAGAACGAAAATGCGTACAGATATGTAAATTGAATTCTGAACCCATTTGTTCCAATAAAATTTTTCCATTTTTGCAATGGAAAAATTATTTTGCAAACATAAAATTATAAATGATTGCTAAAACCATGCCCCCTTCAACAATTTTTAACGTAAAAGCATGATTTTTATCTCATTTGACGTGGTACGACAGTGGGAACAGCCTAGCGGAATTCCATTTGAATTCCAAAAGAGATTTTATGGTGAAGAATTTGGGACTTGGATAAAAATCTTTGACAAATGTAGCAATTACTTTTTCTCTAATTTGAAATTTAAAAAATCCTTTATTTTCAAGTTACCACAGTCTTTCCAAGTTGAATGAGACCAAAATCAAGCTTCTAAGTTTAAAATTGCAGAATCAGGGTGTCTACTGATATTTCATTTCCAAATTTTACTACTTTTTACTACCTTCTTCAGCAAAAATTTACTACCTATTTTTTAAATAACGAATGTTGTCCAAATGTCCAGATGTAAGTAATCGGCCTATAATCAGTTATTTGAGTCAATAATATACGCAATACCAAAGGTTAAAAAAAAGGTCCAAGTTTTTCAACACTTAAAATACTTAATACTAAATGGGGCAACCAAAGCATTACTGCAAAAAAAAAGTTACCTAAATTCCTAAGGTACCCCGTCCTAAATGTACTCCAACGAATGTTTGGCAAAGACCTTGTCTTAACATCTTTCAACTATGAGGATAACAGTTCATCATTTCGAAAAACTAAACTGACTGGAAACTAGTTGACACCAGGGGACTGTCAGATCCCTTCACAGCAGGGTAGAATATCAGGGAATTTTATTATGACCAAACACTATGGCATACATACATACGTATACCAGGCTTCTCATCCCGACGGGAGGGTAGCCGACAGCAGGCCACAATCAAATCACCCTTGGTCACTAGGAGGCAGGAGAGGCAGCACTGGTCGTACCAGAACTGCCCTGATCAGTAGCAGCCCAGCACAACCATCTACCACAGTCATGCCCGAAATCCATGGCTAGTTTACCCCGACCGCTTCATCGAGTGCAGCCCCTCCCCCCGCACAAGACAGGTCACCCCATCCAGCGTGGGCAGGCGCCCAGTGACAACGTCAAAAAATAAAATTACCTCCTTATGCACTGCTTCCACTCACTTCTGTAAGCAGTCATCCCTCTCGCCATGTCCACAGTCAGACGCTTCTCATACAAAGCACGTTTCACCCCATCCATCCAACTCATCCGTGGCCTACCTCGCACTCTAATACCACTCACTTTTGACGTTTAAATCATTTTTTTTACCAGCCGCTCAACATTCATTCTTTCAACATGCCCAAACCATCCAAGCACTCTTTCATCCACCCGCCTGCTCATCTTTTTGACAATACCCGTCTGTCCCTAACCAACTCATTCCTGATCCTATCTCTTCTTGTTACTCCATACATGCTCCTCAAACACTTCATCTCAAACACATCCAACTTCCTCCTCTCAGCTTCTCTCAAACCCCAAAACTCTGCTCCATGCAGTAAAACTGGCACAATTAAGCTTTCAAACAGTCCCCTCTTAGCACTCATATTCAAACTCCTGCACTCAAAAACTTTCCTCATTGCACCCAATGTCTTCCAGCCTTCACTCACTCGATGCCTCACTTCTACTTCCATACTATCCTTCACCGTCACGTCAGACTCGAGGTATGCCCTTCCTCATATAAGACTTCACCATTCATCCTCACATCCAATGTTTCAAACACTCCACCTCTTGAACATCTCATCACCTTACTTTTATTTACGTTTACCCTCAACTTACGCCTTTCCCACACTCTACCAAGCTCTGCAACCAGTCTCCGCAGTTTATTGGAAACAACAGCTGACACACTTCCCAGTTCAAACCATTTTGTCCCACCAACTCTGCACCTTTTCCCAACACTCTGACATTCACTTCTCTCACTACACCATCCATAAACAAATTAAACAACCACAGCAACCTCATACATCCCAGTCTCACACCTGTCACAACTGGGAACCAATCACTCACCTCATTCCCTACTCTCACACATGCTCTGCTATCAATGTAGAAACTCTTGATCGCATTCAACATTCTCCAACCCACTCCATACAAGCCTACAGTCTGCCACAATGAATGAAAACACTATGGCACTTCAGAAATATGAGTTTGTGAACTATTTCTACTGGTCCACTCCCTTTATTTGAAATAAGAAAGAAAGTAGAAAGAAAGAAAGGCCATAAGAAATAAAAAATCTATCTCTCGAGAGTTAATGAGGCCGAGTGCACACGGCCCGTCACAAATTTATAACAATGTTCGACAAATCCCATGACACACGTTCCTATTTCCTAAGAATTCACGTGATGTTCACTCCTACTTAAATCTGATGGATTAATACCCTGGAAATTGTGGAGTTGATGAAGCTTGTATCACAGATACGCTCATCACACACTTTCAGCTGGCTTCGGACAGACCGACCGCCGGACGGGGCTCTTATTATAGTATAGATTATACCTCAAAATCTAAATCGGCACCCTAATTGTGATCAATCATCACTATTATAAAGGTAGCCGCGTCCGTCCCTCCGTCCGTGTGACCCCCTCTTGATTATGGTATCCGCAATACGCAATTGGCTTATTTTTAGAATAGAAATAGTCTATGGAGCTTCCGCTGTTGAAATTCATCATGTCGCTTTGATATTTTTAATTCATAATGCAAAAAGAAATGTTTTAAATTCGTTCGATCAGTAACCTGGCTACCACTGGGTATAAGGCCCAAGATTTTGGAACTTGAGTTATTGTTTTCGAAATTGTGATTTTCTTGAAAAGCTTTGAAAAGATAATAGACAACATTTCAGAATGAAATTCCGGCAAAAGAGGCCACCATGGATAGAAACATGTCACACCGTAAGCGAGAAGCAGCAAGACTTTGACAGCACGAAAGATGCCAGAGACTTATGTGTATGGAAGATAAATATACTGTATATGACTGCAGATAACTATTTTTCAATTCAGGAGCTTTCAACAATACACTGATACGTGTATAGTTGGTTAGGTTAGATTAAGTTGTATAGAATATCAACAGATGAGACTTAAAAAAGTATAGGAAAACCATAGAATAGCATGGGAAATCATGGGAAAGCCATGTTTAAGCTCAGTTGGTCCGATATCTAAACCTATAATTTTTTGACGGGCCGTGTGCACTAGTAATGAAAACAAACAGGTTTTTAACATGTTATATTACGGAACAAATTCCAAAAATTTAATGTAACTTTGCTATGTATAGTAGAAGAATGAACTATGATTAGATGGAGCATCACCATGCTCCTATGATGACATCATTGAATCGCCATGACTGCTAAAAAAATTCAAAGGAACTTAATTCTCGTTCAAGTGATTACACAGTGAATTAAAAGATAATTTTATAGCATGATTCTTTCAGTATTTGGACATAAATTAACGTCATTAGAAAGAGAAAACTTTCAGCTTTACGAAGAAGTAATTTTTTCCGAAAAAAAAAACATTAATAGTTACAATAAATTGGTGTTTCCCCACATCGAAGTGGACAGAATAAACTCCAGTCTTTTCAAAGGAAGATTTTATTGCTCACAATCAAGCTCAGGTCCAAAAAAAAAAACACTTTCTAGATATAAATGACCTGTGTAGAAGTTCCTTGATGTCATTGCAATGTTTCTATCCTGCCGCAACAACATGGGTGTGAGATTAGGTTAGATTATTAGTTAGTGTAAGCCTCCCTATCCTCAGCAAATGAGATCCAAAGAGAGGAAGGAAGAAAGTACCATTTAGTATGGAGTTGAGGGAACGTGGAATCTATGCAGAAAGGGCATAGAAACAGTAAGATGAGAAAG
>JACJUY010001015.1:156629-186674 GCA_014220935.1 Platorchestia sp. MABIK | reverse complement strand
ATATTTCCCATAAACTGAGGCAAATTTCTGATTATGGGAGATATGAATTTTTAAAGAATCTTTATACTCTATATACATGTGTAACATTACTTTAAATTTTCAGAGAATTATTCCACTTCATAATTTTTTACTACCCTGAGTCAAATTTTACTACTTTTTACTACTTTTTTTACTACTTTCCAAATTTTACTACTTTTTACTACTTTACTACCTAGTAGACACCCTGAGAATGAGTAGTGTTTTGCACAAATATATACAGTTGATACATTTGCGCAGTAATTTTTTTCTATTGCAAAAATTAAAAAATTTGATTGAAGCAAATGTGTTTAGAATTCAATTTTACATATCTGTATGGATTTTTGGATCCCTAGGTGCAATAGAAATGTGTACAGTGGAATTTGAAAAATTAGGTGAATTAGGCAATTTCAGAGAAAGAGGTCTCCTTAATCCCATAGGAAATCTATGGGCTATAATCAAACATAGACTCTAGAAAGAAGACAGTTCGACAATGCAAAAGCTGATTGGTGCCATTATTAAGGTCTAGTACCATGATGCAGAAATAGCAATAATGAGTTCAATTTTGATCAAATCTATGCCAGATTGAGTGAAAATGCTTGTAAAAGCAAGAGGTCATACTTTGTATTAAATACATCAACTCTCATACCATCGATAAATTTTTTTTTTTAAATAAACTGCAAATTAGCAAATAATTGTTTTATTTCAAAGCTGTCCAAACTAATTTGCACAGCACTGAATATAAACAAAGTAAGCAGTCCAGAGGCTGCCAGTTATCATGTGCTTTAATAAAGTGAAGTGGGTTGACTCTAGAAATCAAAATCTAAGCAACTAATGGATAAAATGTGGTAATATTTGTAGGAACTTAGCTGTCTGTAGCAAGAACATTAAGATTCTTTCTTTGTGTTTAGGGATGTAGCTTATATAGTGCATTCAGTTGGGAAGTGATTCCAAGCACTGCGACCTAGTAAGAGTTGTTGGAAACTTCAAGAAAACGGTGTAAAATTGAGCAATTGCTGCCATTCACAGCTATTTTAATGGATACCTTTTTTAGGTCTGCTTCAACTTAAGTACTGCAGCTTGACATATGCATTGTTGTTTAGCTCCTCTGCAGTCATTCACAGCTGTTTCCTGGTGAACATTTTCAAGTCTGGTTTACCTTGAGACCTGCAGCTTATACTTGAAGTCATATGTGGCTCCTTAATAATCTTGAGATTTAAGATTATTTTGGAGCTGCATGCTTAGTCGGAGGAGTATGATGTGATTACCTTGTTTTGATCTTGAAACTTTGGGTATTAATTCAACAATAAGAATGTGTCTATTGGTTTTGAGCTCCTGATAGCAGATGATATGTATTTTGTGAGCATATGTTTATCAACCCCTGGCTATCAATTTAACTATAAAATGTTTTATTTCCTGATAGCAGATTATATGTGTCCTAGGAGAATATGTTAATCCACTATTGGCTATTGATTTAACTGTAGTAATTTGTTCTTAATGTTACTCTGATGGACACATATTGGGGCAGCATAATGTAGGGTGTATTGTCTTGTATGATTTAGTTTAGTAGTGCTCCTTGATTTCATGTGCAGGTCAAAGATTGTGACCTGGTTATAGTGTGCCAAGGGGAACTAGAGTTGATTGTTGATTGACCTGCTGAATGATACCCGTGGTCTCTAGAGTTAGGGCATAGTTTGTACCATTGTTTCAGCTTAGTGCAGATTAGACTTTGTGCTATTTCTTCAATTTCATGACTGTATACTTAGTACTGAACTCTCTTTGAATTTGTTAAGCTCTAAAAACTGTATAATTTTGCAATTTAAGCATGCTAACTAGATCTTTTTTTAGGTCTTATATTAAATAACAATCAAGGCTGATTCTGAAAAGTTACTTCATCCAGAAATTTCTTTCTCCTTCCCATTGTTAATGTTAGGCAGTCATAAAAATAAGTTGTTGACAAAACATCAAAAAATGGCATCAAAATGAGATTTAATTTATGATTGTACTTAACCCAAGTGTTCCAAAACAGTTGCAAATTGGTATGATAGAAAGAAAAAATACAGGAAAATAATTTGAAAGAAGTAGTCAGAATTTAAATAATTTCAATTTTAATGTAAAAAAGACACTCAAAAATGCTTATACCTTGCACAAAAAAGTAACAAGTGCAAGCAATTCCAACGTTCAGAAATGCCTTAACACTTTTTCAAGTCATACCTGATTTCAGAATCTCTGTACTTCAAAATATCAGCTCACACCATATTATAAATAAGGTAAATGTATAAATAAAAAATATATGGATAAATGTTCAATATTTTCTTTCATTCATTCAACGAGTTTGGATATTTTGTTCCCAAGAATTAGTAATACAACACATTTAAAGAAGGTTCACAGGAATGACATTTTGCTTGCTAATTCGCAATTTTTGAGGTGTAAGATTAATACCATTCATGTAGGAATAATATTATATAATCAGTTGCACAATCCTCAGTGTGGCTTAGTTAGGTTTTTTAGATGTATTTAGGTTAGTTTATTTAAGGAAAGCGTCCCTCTTATGGATCCCACGTGTTGAGACCTCTGCAGAAATAGGGATTTTTGCTGCTATAGGAAGTATAAGAGGTCAGGTACATCCTGTGAAAAAATGAAGTTCGTACGTTTGCCCGCTACGGGGGTATGAAGAATGGGGGAGGGGGAAGCGATATTTTATCATGTTACACCTCCCCCTTGGCACTTTCTTCACGGCACGACATTGCTATGTCATCACCTATGTCTCTGTATTACTCTATAATGATTTCAGAGGGCTAACCTGAACCGAATTTTTTTTTTTAATTTTAATTAAAATTGTTCAAGTTTTTTTGTTTTGCCTATACTGAAACCCTAGATTTTGGAATTTCAAAATGCATCTCCTCCTACAGTTTTTAAGCCACAGTGATGATTTTGGGATCATTAGATGCAAAAAAACAAGGGTTTCCCAAAAACTCAAAATGGTTTTGATAATTTTTGTTCAAAAGTTATGTCATAAATCCGCATTTTTTCAAAAACACAGATTGCTCTTGAATTTTTTCATTTTTTTGAATTTAAAACCAGAAATTTGGGGAAAAACATTCAAGTTTTTGGAATATCCACGTCTTTTTGCATCCAATGATACCAAAATCATCACTGTAGCTCAAAAACTCTTGGACAAGAAGCATTTTGAACCCAAACCCCCTAAAATTTTGTTTTCTATGTTCTATTTTTTTTCAAAGAAGATCAACAATTCTAAATTGCATTTTCTATCAGTATTCCAAATTTCATTGCTCTAGGTTTAATAATAACAGAAAAGGTCCGTAAGGGAGACGCTATCCTTAACTAACCTAACAAAAACCTAACCTAATCTCACTTATTAATATATCAATACTGTATTATAGTATATTTACCTGCCTGTTTCTCTACTTCTATATACGACGTTCTTATAACTTCAGAGTTGAATAACTCATAAAATACACATTGGCAAGTAAAATTAGTGATGTACCGATGTATCGGTATTGGCCTTTTTTAGTGGTATCGGTATCGGCAAAATTCAGCCGATGCTTCACCGATACTTTCCAATAATATGTATTTTATCATGAAAATGAAAGTCATAAATCGGGAAAGTAAAAGTATCTAACCTAATAATACCCGTTGTGTGTTTATGTATTTATTTATGTATTTGTTTGGTGTCCGCTTCTTGAGAAGCATAGGATGTCCAAGTGTGCGGTCTCATAGATACCAAATATCTCGGTGTAACATTGAAAGATGGCCCTTCCATGCATTGATATGTTTGATATTTTATCAGGATAGCTTCGGTTAGAATAGGTTAGGACAGGACAGGAAAGGTTGAGTATTGTTGACAGAATTTTTTCACAGGTCTACCTAGCTTAACCATAACATTGTCCATAGAATTTCCACGGGTCCTGCTACTCCCTAAAAATACCCTTGATTTAATTGTTTGGAGTCCGCTTCTTCCATTTCTCTGTCACGCTCATAAATGTAGCCATAATGACCGTATCTGTAAGTACAATATTTTATATCACGAGTACTGTTATGAGAAATATATTTGTTAGTCATCCACGTCTAGAAAATTTGTTCAAGAAAGGTATTGAATCCCGTCATTTTTGGTGGGCCGTGCACAATAGTAATCAATTAAAGAGCCTATTCATACCTAGTAAATTAGTTAGCTAACTGTTGAATTACAGTGTTTCATCAGGCCCGTTAACCTTATTTACTACTTTTAACTCCCGATGAGTCACATACAGTCAGTGAGTGAAAGCTATGTAGCATGAATAGTTAAACACAGTAAAAACACCGTAGCGACATAAAATTATTTTACTTTTACAACTAAAATCTATATAGTTTGACCCAATTTTCATTTCTTAACGGATGTGACAGGCTAACAAGAATAAAACCAAAAAAGGTTGACGTCGCATTTTAAAATTTTTGCAAATTTAATATGCAAGTAGCTGAAAAATCTATTTTAATTCAGCATGTAAATAGCCACACATTACGAATCTTGCATTTTTCTTCTATTTTAAGATGTTTGAAAAATTCACGAACAATCTTATAGTTGGTTGCGTATTTGTTTATCTTTTCGGTTTTGGGGCCTAGAGAATTTTAATGTTTTCCTTTCGCCAAATTATCTATATTGGTGTGAAAAACACAAAAATGATGACCATTTTGCGGAGAAATTATTCATTGTTACTAACCTAACCAAGGGTATAATTTCAAATACCTCCCTGTTAATCATGGTGAAAACTTGGTAAACCATGCAACAGGTGCATGCACTCAAATGATTGAGAGTGCATAGCATTGTCCAAAAATGAAAAAACATAAGGGAGGCACTCACCGACAAATGAAGGACTCGTATCTGTGTGAGTTTGCGTTGCGAAAACGTTCCGAGAAACCGCAGTATTTTCATAAAATATTAATGGATATAGGCTAATTTGAGGCTTAATAAATAATTTCTCCACAAAGTGGTTTTCATTTTCGTGTTTTTCATACCAAAATTTGATAGGCCTTCAAACCGAAAAGAGCCGTCATGTTTGCTTCTGCACACTGTGTGTGTTAGTCCATCCGTATACGCCTGTAAATAGAGAAAAATATTTTCAATTAAATTAGTCGGATAATAACCTCAGTTGGCAAATAAAGATCGCTAAACAGTGAATACTTGTTTGTTCATATATGCTGATAACGGTTTCACACAAAATTAAGCGGAAAGATGACGCAGTCGAAAAACTTAGAGCGGGAAACAAATCAAGTGATATAGTTAACATTGCAAGAGCAGTTTTATCATTCCTAGTAAAAAACTTTATTGTCAATATTGTTATATTATTAGATATATTAGTAAATAATATTATTATAACACCCATGTAGGGCTTATAATGATTTTGTTTTTAATATAATTGTAGAAGTATCGGTATCGGTGGTAGTATCGGTATTTCTAGGTATCGGAATTGGCCAAAAAATAGGTATCGGTATTGGCCGAAAAAATGGTATCGGTACATCACTAAGTAAAATGCTATTCGTGTAAAACCTAATGTGTTCCTTTACCAATTCTTGGGAACAAAATATCAAAATTCCATGAACGCAATAAAGTAAATATATATCGAAGCAATAATTCAAATAGATTTCATGCATGTGTTTCAAAATTTTACCTTAATACAAAATTTACTGAATTGACTCATATCTGGGTCAATATTGAGTTTATTGCGCTCACGGAAATTAAAAATTCCGTTCCAAAGAATCACGAAAGGAACACATTTAAAAACGTTTTACAGGAGTAACGTTCTGCTCGCTGATGCGTTATTTTTGAGTTATTCAACTTTGAAATTTTCATTTTCCATAGCAGTTCCAGTAAGTTTGCGCTTGAGCTGGAGCTGTTAGAATACGTTTGGGTACTTCGTAATTGATTATTTGCCGATCCTGCAGAGCAGAACCCTCTTCTAGGATGTTTTAGTTAATAACACAATAGAGGTTATCACCCAAAAGTATAACGTTATAGAAACATGCTGATATTAAATCAATGGTATTCACTCCTACGGTTTTGCTAATGCTCTACGGTCGCCGCCATATTGAAACATGTCGAGTGCATATCGATTTGAGTCTTCACAATTCCAGTCCCGCTAATATTTTTGGGTGAAAACTAGTGATGTACCGATACCATTTTTTTGGCCGATACCGATACCCATTTTTTACCGATACCGATACTCCGATACTTGAAAATACCGATACTTTTACAATTATATTAAAATAAACCCATTATAAGCCCTACATGGGTGTTATAATAAAATTATTCACTAATATAACTAATTATATGACAATATTGACAATTAAGCTTTTGATAATGAATAATAAAAGTGCTCTTGCTCTGTTAAATATTTTGTTAAAAAAAAAACGAAATGAAATCCATTCGATAGATAAGTGTTTCTAATCGTATCGCAACGTAATGTAGACTAGCTCTAATAGCAACTGGTTCCAAAAGTGAACCGAAACAATCGAACGAGGTTTGAACAAAACTTCAACTAGGTTTGGATGAAACTTCGACTAGGTTTGGACGAAACTTCGACTAGGTTTGGACGAAACTTTAACTAGGTTTGGACGAAACTTCGACTAGGTTTGGACGAAACTTCAACTAGGTTTGGACGAAACTTCGACTAGGTTTGGACGAAACTTCGACTAGGTTTGGATGAAACTTCAACTAGGTTTGGACAAAACTTCGACTAGGTTTGGACGAAACTTCAACTAGGCTTGGACGAAACTTCAACGAGTCATTGAGTAACCATGAGTCAACAAATAGATGCTAGAAAGCAATTGAAAATGACTAAATTTAATATTATGGTAAAATTGCACTGTAAAATGCTATGTTTTGCATTTTAATGCTATTTTTCCTGCTAGGTGATAGATTCGTACTTTAATGCTAAGTTGGTAACAGTGCAGTCCAGTGTTATAGTTTGATTCGTTTCTCAAACAAACAAACATCAGCATCTACGGATGCTTTACTTCCAATTCAAGCGTGATACATATCACCTTGTACATTGGTTTTTCAAATGCCTTATAACTAACACCAGGACGCCATGACGCTCTTTCCCGGTCAAGACCGGTGCCCATTTCAGACACCTGGGTAGAGTGGGGTATTGTGCTTAGAATTTTTCCTCCTATACCCAACGGAGAAAATCGCCACCAGCACCGGGACTCGAACCCTAGTTGCCCTCACGGAGGGCAATTTTTTTTCGCCGCCAAAGTATGTATTTTGGTGGGAAAAACACGAAAATGATAACCATTTTGTGAAGAAATTATTTATTAAGCTCATATCCATTAATATTTTATGAAAAAACTGCCGTTTCTCTGTCCGTTTTCACCACGCAAACTCACACAGACAAGAATCTATCATTTGTCGGTGAGTGCCTCCATGGCGTTTTTTTCATTTTTATGACTATGCCATACACTCACAACCATTTGACTGTGTGCACCTGTCTCAGGGTCCACGAAGTTTTCACTGTGATTAACAGTGAGGTGTTTGAAATTGTACCCTTGGTTAGGTTAGGTACACTTAATGGATAATTTCTCCCCAAAATGATTATCATTTTTGTGTTTTTCACACCAAAATACATACTTAGGCGAAAAGAAAACATTAAAATTTGATAGACCCCGGAACCTAAAAGATCCGCAAACACGCAATGAACTACAAGATTGTTCGTGAATTTTTCAAACGTCTTAAAATAGTAGAAAAATGCAAGATTCGTAATGTACGGCGATTTACATACTAAATTAAAATTAAATTTTTAGCTTCGTAATATTTGACGATTTACAAGCTAAATTAAAATAGAGTTTTCAGCTACTTCTTCATTAAATTTACAAAAACTTTAAAATGCACCTGCAACTTTATTTAATTGGTATTATTTTTGTTAGCCTGCCATATACTTTGAGAAATCGAAATTGGGTCAAACTATTTAGGTTTTAGTTGTAAAAGTATAATAATTTTATGTCGCCACTGTGTTTAACTATTCATGGAACATAGCTCTCACTTACTGACCGTACGTGACTCTTCGGGAATTCAAAGTAAAAAATTCAGTTAGCTGGCCTGATTAAACGCCGTAATTCAACAGTTAGCCAACAAATTAACTATAAGAGGTATGAATAGGCTATTTATTTGATTTTACTTCTACTTTCATGATTTCTGACTTTCATTTTTATGATAAAATACGCATTATGGGAAAGTATCGGTAAAGTATCGGCCAAATTTTGACAATACCGATACCAGTAAAATGACCGATACTTGCCGATACCGATACATCGGTACATCACTAGTGAAAACCTTTATTGAGTTATTAACTAAAACATCCTAGAAGTGGGCTCAGGCTCTGCAGGCTCCACGGGATTAGCAAATATTAAATTACGCCACGTATTGCATAAACAATAACTTTTCCCCCCGCACCGGCATTGTTGGAACAACCTCTTCTTTTGAGCGAGAAATCCATTTCATGAGCGCAGTTCCTATAACTTCAAAGTTAAATAACTCAAAAATACCGCATCAGCAAGCAGAATGTCATTCTTGTAAAATCTTTTTAAATGTGTTTCTTCAGTGATTCTTTGGAATGGAATTTTTAATTTCCTTGAGTGCATTAAACCCGATATTGACCCACATCTGCGATGAAACATACATGCCATACTGGTGAAAGCATATAGCAAACAAAAACAGTCCATTCATTGCTTTTAATGGTCAATATTGAATTTAGGCCTCTCACGGAAATTAAAAATTCCATTTCAAAGAATCAGCAAAGGAACACATTTAAAAACGTTTTACACGAATGACATTCTGCTCTCTGATGCGTTATTTTCGAGTTATTCAACTTTGAAGTTATAAGAACGTCGTATATAAAAGTGAAGGAACGGACACGTAAATATGCTGTAATACGGTATTAATGTAACGATGGGTGAGGTTAGGATAGGTTATGGTATGTTAGTTAAATAAACTAACCTAAATAACATAAATCAACCTAAAATAGCTTACCTTAACTTACCCAAACCAAGTTTGTTAGTTTCCCCCCCAAGAAGTGGGCGTGTTCCGCCAGAAAAGTGGGCGTCACCCAACAATGCGGCGACTAAGCAACCGACCATATAATGTTATTCCCATCTGAACGTAGTTATAGTTATATCTCAAAAATAACGCATCAGCGAGCAGAATGTCATTTGTGTGAAACATTTTTAAATGTGTTCCTTTAGTGATCCTTTGGAATGGAATTTTCAATTTCCATGAAAGGCTTAAATTCAATATTGACCTTTTTAATAAAACTTAGCTTTCAATCTTGAATCACTTGAAGTGAAACCCAAATTAACCACAACATCAATGAGATCATATAATATGAAAAAATTGATAACATTGAATAAATGTATGTAAAAAAAATTGAGCATTCTATAAAGATTTTAATCCATATTAAAATTAATGTTGTCAACGATTTTATTAATTTTGTTGCCACATAAAGGTAATATGGTAGATTAGAAGACGTTTTACACGAATGACGGAACATGCGCAGTCACTTTGGTGGGAAAAAATCATCGGTGTCAGTATGGGGAAGTTAAGTCATTTTAGGTTTACTTAGGTTAGTTTATTTCACTAATCTAACTTTAGCAAATGTTACCTCAGCTATTATGTCAATGCCATATTTCAGCTTATTCACTCGTCTGCTTGTTCATTTTTATATATGACGTTCCTTCAAAGTTAAATATCTCAAAAACTAAGCATTTGCAAGCACAATGTCATTCATGTAAAACATTTTAAAATGTCTCCAATTATCTAAATTTTGTAATGAAATTAGAAAATTCATAGACAATATTCAATTTAATTTTGCCTTATACTGCATGAGCCGCAAGGTAGAATATCAGGGAACTTTATTATGACCGGACACAATGGCACTTCAGAACTATGAGTAGCAGTCAAACTGTCGGGTTGGACTTTCTTGTGTTGTTATTCTTGTATTACTATCAATACGGAAAAGCCCACTTCAGATACGGTTACGTATATAACGCGCTGTAGCCAGAGTTAGAGAGGCAGAGGAGTAGTCAGTCACCGCCAAGTCTGTGGCGTGTGCCAGCACAGCGGTGCTGGGCGGTGCCCCGCCCGGGTACCGTTGTGAATTTTTGTGAACTATTTCTATCGTACCTCAAAATTTTAACCGGCACCCTAGTTTTGATCAATAGTGACCACAAATAGGTTATTAACATTTTATACTACAGAACATATCACAAAAATGCTAATTTCATGTAGCTTTCCCATGTAAAGTAGAAAAATAAACCATGATAAGACAGAGCGCCGACATGCTGTTCAGACGACATTTTGGAGGTAACTGAATCGCCGTGCCTGTCGAAAGGAACGTGAAAAGGAACTTACTCTCGTTCAAATGATTACACATCGTATTAAAATTTATATTTTACACCATAATTCTTTCAGTATTTGGACAGATACTAATGTCATTGGAAAGAGAAAACTTTCAGCTTTACAAAGAGGTAATTTTTTATGGAAAAAAATATTTATAGGTACAGTTATTCGTTATTGTTCCCGGCACACCGTAGCAGACAGAATAAACTCCAGTCTTATCAAAGGAAGAAATTAACCTTGCAATAAAGTTCCGGGCATAAAAACCACTTGCTGAATGTAAATGAACTACGGAGTGCGGAGAAGTTCCTTTGACATCATTCCGATGTTTCTATCCTGCAGTAACAATTTGTCAGTGTGCATGCAGTGTAATGTACTGATGTTAAATTACGGATATAATGATTTATTGCAATTCAATGAGACATTTAAAATTTTAACCCTGAACGTGGTGCGAAATAGTTGAAATGTATTTCTAGTTTTTCCTTTATATTATTCGTAAAATCACATAATATCTTTGTTTGCATTGAAGTGCTTAGATTGAGAATGTTTATTTAGGAGTAAAAATTTGTTATATTGAGTTAATGATAATCAAGATTTTGTCTGCCAAGTAAATGACTTTGTTTTAACATTATTCATCGGGAATAGAAATGTAATAAGTTTGATTCATTACTTATTCTTCTAAAATTGCAACATAAGTCTCTAAAAACAAATTATGAATCATTTAATTCCTGTGCTTACATTTGTGAATAAAATACTCAGATTTCCTAATGACATGAGCACCAAAAAAAAAAAACAATTAGGTAGTCAATGCTATGTATCCTACGGGCACCTGCACCCACTTAAAAATGAAGTCCAATAAAGTGTAATAATTATTTCGTGATAAATACAACTATTAGAAAATTTTGGCTAGATGTTTATTCATTAACTTAAAAAGAATAAGTTCACATGAAGTTTAACATTTAAAAAATCTTAATTTGTCATATAATATAAATTATTTGATTTGACAAACATGTTCTAATCAAAGCCACTTGATACACTTTCACAATAAATCTGTAGATAGGCTATTCTATTTTTCCAAATCGTTTATATGCATATTTGATACGTTGGAGTATAAGATGTCGAATGACGATCTCATACTCATAAACGCAGAATTTTTCAATCTATATTTTATTTTCAACATTAATTCCTGATATCGCAAGTTCCTAAGCTCATATCGCAAGTTCCTAAGCTCATATCGCAAGTTCCTAAGCTCATATTTCAACGTAAGTGCGTACTAATATAAGTGTTGTCAACAATGCATCGTCGGTGGTATTATTTTTTTTTTTATTTGTATATATACGAATTATGAAACCTCAATTACGGCATCAAAGAAAAAGCTTTTCTTATTCTTTTCTTTCAGTAATTTGTTTCGACTATTGAATGAGTATTAAGATCCCAAGCATGCTTATCTACTAAGTATCTTTATCTCATGATATATTAAAAACAAATGATCATTTTCTACAATTTTTTGGAAACAAACTGCTCAGAATTATTTTTCTGTCGTACATTATATTCATAAGTTACAAAAATAGAAGAGTGGCTTTCAACTAACAGCCTGTAAATAATATTTTCTATGCCAATTTGTTGGTTTTAATGATCAGAAATAATTCTTTTCAAACGACGCTTCCCAATTTCATTTGGTATACATTTGAATAAATGAAAATTCATGTTTAAAGCGGGATACTTTTTAGCATTCGTTACACGTTCGTCCAACTAAATCACGTTCAAAGACTTTTGCGACATTTCAGAAATAATTGAAAATTTGTGTGAAGAGTCCATCAAAACTAACGGCAATGGATGCTCGAACAGTTTGACAGAGCACGTAGAAATTTCAATTGGTGGAAAATATTATCAAATGGCATATCTTTCTGAACAATCATGTTTCGGTAATGAGTATGTAATAACTATCTGCAATACAGGATGCACCACCTTTTGAATATACCTTTCTGGATCTTTTGTATGTCAACAAAAAAAAATTATTTTTATTACAATGATACCTTCATTTTCAATATATATCAAACAGTAAGGTTATAAAACTTTTTTATACACTCATTAGTACTATTTCTGGTACCTGAGGAAAATAGTATTTTAGCTACTCGGCCTTACTGAAAAGAGATGTCTCTATTCCTTTCATGAAATTAAAGTGTATGTAAAATACTATGAACACTATGGCTAAATACTCCAAATAAGATGCATGTTTAAAATTGAGTTAAAAGCGACATCATGACAGAAATATTGTATTTTTTTATGCACTTTACTTTTGAAATGTGCGTTTTTTTACAGATTATCTTATTATTAAGAAATAATTAAAAATCTAAAACAAAAGTGTTGCACCTTTATATCAGTCCCTGCAAGTTGTTTAACTTTATTGCTTCATTTGGTAATTTGCTCAACACTCATAAATATTAATGCTTGGAATTGAGACCTCCTCTGGATGATTATTCCTTGAGTAACAATTCAAAGCGGATAATCACTAATGATATGCGTCAGTCCGATCTCGACAGTTTTGAGGTGCGAAGGCTGTTGCAAAAGCTCCGACGATGTCGGCTTTCAACTTCAAGTTCAAGCGATTGAGCTTGGAAGGGTTTTTCAATATTTGCGTTGTGATTCACTAGTTTTGTCATTGCTGATATTTTAGATTCATATTTGTAAGGTATTGTTAAATGATATAACAATTTGAAAGAAGTACTAGTATTAAACTCAGGGTGAAGATATTTAAATGTCCTTTATATGATGAAGGATAAGATTTACTTCAAATATAACGCAATTTGGTTTATCCAAAGAAAATCATTAAAAGACAAGAACGTTGAATATTATAAAGAGAAATAGCCACTTGAAGTTGTTAAAGAACTCAAGCACTAAACTGAATTTAATTTTTGAAAAGTTTAAAATCCTTGATTATTTACTGATTATTAGTCTAAAAATTCATCAAATGACAATGAAAACATTAATCAAATCCCAATGAAAAAATTTAAAACATGTAAATGACTCAAAATATTATTGATCATATGAACCTTCCATCATAAAATGAAGAGAAAAAGTGAACTATTTTTGCGGCCATTCACAAAAATTTTTGGAACTTTTTTCTAATTTGTGCCCTCCAATATTCAAATTACATCCTGATGAGCCGTATCAAAACTGCCGTTAATGCTATTCTTACCAGAATGTTTTTTATGCTGTATCTCAAAAACTAAGCATTTGCGAGCACAATGTCAATCTTGTAAAACGTCTTAAAATGTCTCCAATGACCTAAATTTCATTATGAAATTTTGAAAATCATTGACAACATTAAATTCAATATTGAATAGATTTTTTATGCTGAACAAATAAAAATGATAAAATTAGCAATTTGACAAGTAAACAAAACTAATGCAGTAGAAGTAACAAACTATCAAAAGGCTCAAAAAAGTCTCACTTATTAAGGGAACAAATACATTCTAGCTACATTAATAATCAAATATACTCAGCCTGCATATAATTTTCTTTCTTTTACTCATCCATTTTGTATTACACATGATAGACTATAGAAGAATTGTCTAGCCCTTGTAAGAATAATTGAAAACTTAATTTTCAAAGAAGACAATATTTTAACATCATTCACATATTTCACATGACACATGTCCTCAAGTGATAATAATGAAACTGAAATATTAAGTATTTGAACAAAAATGAACATTTCACTCATTTAACAACAAGAATCACAATTGACCGAGACATATAAGCAAATGGGAGTTACAAACATGCTGCAATTCAAAATTTGAGTTACAAAAAAACAAGTCAAATTAACTCATAAATAGTGAACTTACGTTCCTTTCTCGCAGTCATAAATAACAATTTGGTCATCGTCACTGGACGTTAATAACAAATCGCCGCTCGGGGAGTAATCGAGGTTATTAACCTTTTCAGTATTGTCTCTGAATAATTTCACAACTCGAAACGTTTGCACAACTTGGTCAACAAGTTTCATGACGATTAAATTTAGTTAAGCTTTTAACCAATAACCAGAATTTAAAAATTGCGTTGTGTATCAAGCGAGATGCATTCAACTTTATAGTGATCCAGACCAAGTGACGAGTGACGACAAGTTTTGGCAAAATTACACTCCAAACTCAAACTTCACAACCAAAACAAATGGATACCCTAAAGTTTTAAATCTTACCCTCCTAAGTACACGTTTGAGCGCAGTCAGAAAAAATCATTTTCCTAGATTTGAAGAACATTTAATTTTATCATAAGTATATCATGCTAGAATGACTTAAGGGCACTAGTTTTATTTTCATAATTTTGCGCGCCATTTTTAAACATCTAACAGACTTGCTAATGCCCACGACACGTCAGAGTGCTGTCATGAGCAAGAAAGAAAGAAAAACGGTTTATTTCCAACAACGTTGCCGCATGAGATACATGCCAACATATTGGCTTTTAAAAATTTATTAATATAAAATGTCCTAAGACAAGCATTCCATACGAGGAGTACTAATAGACAACTATCCAAAAATGTTCCACACGAGGAGTACCGATAGGCCATCCGAGGTGTACAAATAGATAAATCATACGAGGCATACCAATAGACAAACTATACAAGGTGTAATGATAGACAAACTATCAAAGATGTACTGTTGAGATCTAACTTCAGTATATACATTTAAACATGCATATAAGTTGTACCAGTCAACCATTGAATTACTTCCGTCCCGTTTTCTGTGTTCACGTCTAAACTTCCTGTGGAGGCTCACTGAGCTCCTTTTTCTTCTTCTCGCCGTCATGCGAGACAGACCTATAATATAGTTCCTAGTTTAACTATTGTGTTTGTTTTACCCCACATCTAATACTTGGAATCGTTGCCGTACTCCATATTCAAAGATGGAACGAGGCCTTTCTGGTCTAACAGGTTATGGGCCTAGTAACCTTACTTTTGATGGCAATGATGAAAGATTTGAGTTGTGGGAAGTTAAATTTCGGGCCTACCTAGACTTGAAATCGTTGAGTGCCGTCCTTGAGGGCGAAGAATCAAGTCTGGATGTTGAGAAGAATAAGCAATTGTTTTCCGAGCTAGTGCAAAGGCTCGATGATAAAAGTCTCTCACTGATTATCCGAGACGCCTATGGAGATGGAAGAAAATCTATGAAGATACTCCGTGATCATTACCTCGGTTGCAGTAAACCAAGAATTATTTCTTTGTATTGCGAGTTGGCCGCGCTGAAGATGCAAAATGGCGAGACGGTGACTACTTGCTGCGGGCAGAGACAACTGCTTCCTACCTGAAGAAAGCCGGCGAAAATATCAGCGATGGACTGATAATCGCCACGATTATCAGGGGATTGCCAGCCGCCTACAATGCGTTACAGTGCAAAGAAAAGTTACAGTGCAAAGAAAAGTCGGTGGTGTTCCATTTGTAAAAGTGCATCCACCCACTATAACCAACCCAAAACCGAACAGAAACAACAATGTCTTAGTCAACTATCGTTCATCTCACATAGGACAGAAGGCTCTGTCAATATCNCAATACCAAAATTTAACTGTGGAGGCTATCCGTGCGGCGGGCAGCCCAAACCCCAATACCAAAATTTAACTATGGAGGCTATCCATGCGGCGGGCAGCCCAAACCCCAATACCAAAATTTAACTATGGAGGCTATCCATGCGGCGGGCAGCCCAAACCCCAATGACAAAATTTCAGGTTTACGCCACTTGAAACACAATGGACGAAGGCCATTCATCTCGAATAGGTTGTGATTATTATTTGTATTACTATAGTTACTATATTCACCATCAAAAACGACAGAAGACTAGGAAAATAATAAAAACGAAATAATAACAAGAAAATAACAGTACTAATTAGGAGAAAAATAAAAATATCCCAAACTAGGGCCAGGAATAGGAAGACTAGGAAAACAACAAGGGCTGCTTTGGTGTGCAGCAGGACTGGCGAGGGAGAGGTTCCTAAGCTGATGGAAGTTTTAAATGAAGAAGCTCAGAGGCGTCAAAATGACGAATTGCACGAGTCCTCTGGAAAGCTATAGGCCTAGAACTAAACTAGAGCTTTCCTCAATATAGGCTCTAAAGCAAGGGCTTCTAACCTTTTTTTCGCAATGCATCGCTAAATAAATTTCATTCGCACCTCGCACCGCCTGGAATAAAAGTGCCAACAAATAGCCAATCTCCTATTATCTACCTGGACTTTTCTCGCACCCTCTGGAATATCGTATGCCCCCCCTGGGGGTGAGAGCACCCCAGGTTAGGAACCCCTGTTTTAGAGGTAATTTGTGCCACCGACAAAATTCATTTTTTTTTTAAAGGAAAGCACCGCCAAACCTCTCCTCAATCTAGGCTTGAAAAGGAATTTATGTTACCGATAAAATTCACTATTTTTGGTAAAGGAAAGCAAATAAAAATACCAAAGTTTTCAAATGAAATACCAAAAATAACCGTGGAAAATACCGAAATAATCGTCCTGAGCACTTCAGCTCGACTAAAGTTTGAAAGTGCTTTGCATCTTTTTCTAGAATCGCATGTTTCGGGATGTCAGATGCAGCCTTTGCTTCAGGCAAGTGACTTAACAGAACCACAGCTCTCACACATGAAGTGCACAGCGTACCTCATGTGTGTACGGTGTGCACTTCACGTGTGTACGGTGTGCACTTCATGTGTGTACGGTGTGCACTTCATGTGTGTACGGTGTGCACTTCATGTGTGCACGGTGTGCACTTCATGTGTGCACGGTGTACACTTCATGTGTGTACGGTGTGCACTTCATGTGTGTACGGTGTGCACTTCATGTGTGCACGGTGTGCACTTCATGTGTGCACCGTGTGCACTTCATGTGTGCACGGTGTGGACTTCATGTGTGTACGGTGTGCACTTCATGTGTGCACGGTGTGCACTTCATGTGTGTACGGTGTGCACTTCATGTGTGCACGGTGTGCACTACATGTGTGCACGATGTGCACTTCATGTGTGCACGGTGTGCACTTCACACAAGCACTCACACATTAAGAGCACAACACACCACTCAGTGACGGCTCGTCATATCAGTTCCAAACGAAATGGTCGCCAAGGCGCAAAACAAACGGCAGGCGTGCCGGCCTAATTGTGCCGGGCGCCTTCCATAAAAGCGAGTGCGGCGCACGCAGAGCTGACACAAACATGCCCACGCTGTGGGTAGACTGTGGGCGACCGCCTTTTATAATTATTAACTTGTTCAGGTCTCTTCGCAGAATATGGACAGCGACTGCGCTGGTTTGCTGTCATAAAAACTGTGAAGTGTTTCACAGGAATCGGTTCTTGGGAATGTTTTTTAGTATATGCGTGTGGTAGAATGGGTAAAAACTGAGACCTGATCACAAGAACTCAATTCTTAGTAATTTTTTTTACGAAATGCATCCGATAGAATGGGCAAAAATTGAGAAGTGGATCACACGAACTCGATTCATGGAAATAAATTTATTTAACACTTTGACTGCGATGTACCCCACCGGTGGCCACGGAGGGGATTTTCATAATGCTGCTGACCGACCAGTGGTCATAAACTGAATTTTCATACATACGTTTTCAAAACTAAATGAAGGGACGATTTAGTTAATGTTTGCTATTGTCAACATTGCTTACCACAAAGTCAAAATGTTTATGGATGGAACTAGATAGAATGTATTTCTGTCGCTGTTCTAACGACAGCGAAGAAAGTGATTATTTATTTCAGTCTAACGATGATTGATGAGCAAGAACATCAAGCAATTTAAGTCATCGTATGAATGACAACATGAGTTCTTCTAAGTCAAATTAACAATTTAAGTCATTCGAAACCTAAAGTAGCTACGACCACTTAGAAAAACTAACGCTATGAACTGTCTCACTACGAAGACTGTTAGTATTTAGAAATCAAGCTNGCAGAGCACCTCCTCGAGCATCATGCAGAGCACCTCCTCGAGCATCATGCAGAGCACCTCCTCGAGCATCATGCAGAGCACCTCCTCGAGCATCATGCAGAGCACCTCCTCGAGTATCATGCAGAGCACCTCGTCGGGCATCATGCACCTTGTCGAGCATCATGCAGAGCCCCTTGTCGAGCATCATGCCCACAGAGACGCCATGTCAAGGCTAGGGAACGCATCATGCCGCTACGATGCTCAGTGAAGCAGAAAATCGGAACCATTAACGTGATGATTTGTTGGAGTCCAATCGACCTGGATTTCGCTCGGAGACAATTGCGTGTCATATTAATGTAGACCTCGAATCAGTAGCGGATCATATCTAAGGCTGACCGATGTCCTCTAAATTGTTCCAATCCTAATCAAAGTCTTCAAAATTGCCACAAAATTTTACAAAGCATGAGGGGGATCTTCGGTAATACTATAAGAGACGCTTCGTTGTAGAGTGTAAAAAATGAGGCGGTTGTTAGAATCCTAATTAATGAGTTGGAAAATTACAACTGCTAAACATTTTGTAGAGCATGAAGTGGATCTTCGATGATATTAAAAGAGATATTTCGTTGCAGCGTGTAAAAATTTAGGCACCGCTTGCTTAGCGTATTGCCCAATGGCAATAATATGCAAAGCGTTAAGCTGATTTTGCAATACACTAGTTCTCAATATATCAAGATAATCGGGTTATAACAAGTAACAATAAGTGAACTTTATAAGAAGCCATCCTGTGCAACCGTGTTGTATGTTGTTCGTGTGCACCGTGTTGTATGTTGTTCATGTGCACCGTGTTGCATGTTGTTCATGTGCACCGTGTTGCATGTTGTTCGTGTGCACCCTGTTGCATGTTGTTCATGTGCACCGTGTTGCATGTTGTTCATGTGCACCGTGTTGCATGTTGTTCGTGTGCACCCTGTTGCATGTTGTTCATGTGCACCGTGTTGCATGTTGCGCACACGTCTGCTAATGATTTGCTCACAAACACAAAGTTTGAGTTGAACAACGAGGTGAAACGCTTTCCTCTTGCTTTTAAGTTAGGCCTTCACTAAAATCTACAAAGAGGAAAGACATGCGAATTGTATGGTTCATTGCAAGATGGTGAAATTCGTCCATTCGGGAAAGATGGGTCACAGCAATCAGAAGTGGAGTGGATTAGCAAGGGGAGTGGTTCATTAACAGGAGGTAAAATTCGCACATTCTTGAAAGATTGGACTTGGATTCTGAGGAGGTGGGTTTTCGCAAACGTTACAGCTTATTAAAAGGAGGGAAATTTCGTCAAACCACGAACGGTTGGCTCCTGTATTCAGAACTGTGTGAATCTTCTCGAGGTGGCTCCGATCTTTGATTCGCACGTGGCATGGTATAAGAATTCAATGATGGTGTGCTTCTTACTTTTACAAATGATGTACGAATAGTTCCTGAATTAACGAACGCATTCCGTGCTTTTACAGTTGGCGGGTTTGAAACATTTTGTTAGAAAATAAAGTTATCGATGATGGACCAAAACCGAGAAACACAAAGTGTTCAGGAATAATAGATAGTGACAAGGAGCAAAATAACAGACCAGACTCAAACAGGTCGCATTATCACTAGATTTCTAGATTCCACCGGAACTTGACCATAAATTTGAAATAATTTAGATTTAATAAATTAAAATTAATTAAAAGGAATTAAAGTAAATTGAAATACATTAAAATAAATTAAAATTAATTTAATAAATTAAAATAATAAATAAATTCAAAAATTGCAATAAACGTTTAACGTTTTTTACGTGCGTGTGTTTCATAATTTTCTTTAACAGATTGGTGGAATAAAGAAAAAGTGAATCCGGGGATGATGGGAAATTATTCCCTTTAACTGACATGCAGTTAATCATGAACTCAAGTTCTGTATCATTTCCATTCACAAATTCAAAAGCATTCATGAAAATCCCCTACTTTAACTTGTGTCCTGTATGCGAAATCATGCAGAACACAAACACGCATGCAATTGGCGTTGACTATAAATGTCGTAATTCGTCTCTAAAAATCAATGTTTACTAAAATTTTACTTAAATTATTGAATCTTTTAAAAAAGCAGAGATAGATTTTCCTTTGAGTTACCACCGTCATGGCTACCAATCAGCGGCTGCACTCGAGTTGAAATGTGAGTTAATTGGCCGTGAACGTAAATTACAATCATTCAATAAAAGGCTTAATGTATTTCGATTGGCGCTTGTAGAACATGTTAGTTTTTATACCTAGAGAACATTTAGGGAATATTTATCCGTCCATTTCAGGAAGACATTTTTGTAGATGGGAAAAATATTTAACCGTTTGACATAAAGTGTGGATTACCCAAAATGAATATTTATTTTCCTGCATAGGAAATATCTATTGAATACAAAACTAAAATGATTAGCAGCTAAGACACAGAGGTAACCGATAACAGCGCAAATATCAATTCTCTTACGTTGAAACTAAACAACAGACCAATTATAAAATCCTCTTAAAAAGATATTTACATTTTATATACCTATGTAGGTGTAGTTTTCAGACATCAATACTTGTTCTGAAATGGATAAATAGTTTTTGGTCGACATGAAGGAGCTGTTAGAGCCCCAAATATCCTCTTAATATATGAACCCCAAATACCCACGTAAAATATTTACCACAAATACACTCTTAATATATGAACCCCAAATGCCCACTTGTCAAATGAACCCCAAATGCCCATAAAACAAATGAACCCCAAATTAGCACGGAAAATATTAACCCCAAATGCTCACTCATCACAAGCTGGAACAATTTAGCACCGGCAGGTGAACAATCTGCTTGCGTAGCACTCACCCCTCAGAATAATCTCACAATTTCCAGCCACAGCGAAAGTTACGTCTCCGCAAAAGTAAAATTAGGGAAAGTTCCAAAGTTGAAACGATTTTTTGTTGAGCAAAAGGCATGGAAACTACGGTCTCATTTTCTCCTCGACTCCGTAACTTCTTTAATAACCACCAGAAGTGGTCCATTAGCCTCTTGGAGACAAGACGCTTTTTTTATATACTTTCTTTGACCGGAGTTGTGACTCTCAAATGAAGACTAAAAAATACGTCATTATTTTCAAAGAAGTCAGTTATCTTTCAATGGGATTCGTTCCTGTCCTTAATGTCGAATCAGCTATTGTATCGAGAATTATGAAATTACAGCGCGAGCTGAATTTTTAAATCTAATTTCACTAGAAAATTGCAAACTTCCTTTCAAGGATGAACCACTGAGCGATATCATTTGCAATGACTTTCACAACGCATGCAGGAAGCCAAAAGACGCAACAATGCGCGTCACGCTCAAGACAATGATAAACCTTGCCATTCCTTCCACAAGAACACACGGCGCACTGCTCGCAATGCAACTGCTCGTCCCATTTTCTGAGCTGCGAAGAGGAAAGTAAAGTTTACTGCAGCACCAAGCAGCTCGAGAACAGGACACTCTCGGGAGGTGCTACTCAAACAAACGCGACACGGAACCAGATGCTCAGGAGGAAAGAAATTTGCGCTAAAACTTCTCTAGTAAACAAGGAAGCTGTTTAGAGGAATGGCCGGCAACGAATGCTCAAACAACACAGTTGTTTGGCTTCTAGCTCTCTACAAACAGGAAGCATTTCAACAATCAATTCCAGAAATAAGAAAGAATGCAGAATTATTACCATTGCTGAAGTTTTTATTCCTCAAAGAGCGGCAGAGTTTCTTTAGGTGCATTCCGAATAACGATGAATTTTAGATGTAGATAAAATACGGCAAGGAACATAATGGAGGAAATTGATAGATTCATGCATTTTTGTAAGGAATGCAGCTTATGTAAACAGACCTGATCAGCTCGAACGTCAGAAGATCGCTATAAATTTGTTGATGGCAGCCTACGAAAATTTCGAATACGCAAACAAAAAAGAAGGCTACCCACTGCCTCGCCTGTAATGGCAGCCTTGAAACAGGCTTCCCCACTCTACCCAGGTGTCGGAAATGGATACGGGCTTGACCGGGGGTACGCTTCATTGCGTCCTGGTGTTAGTTATAAGGAATTAGGAAAACCAATGTATCCTACAAGAAAACATGTCTCAGGCTTGATTGATTGGAATAAAGCATTGTTTTTTCACACTCACATGGCAACAGACAGAGCTGCAGCCATCAAGTCTAGTAATGGCAGGCTCCAGACCCACATGGCGACACACAGAGATGTTGCCATCAAGTCTAGTAATGGCAGGCTCCAGACCCACATGGCAACACACAGAGAGCTGTTGCCATGAAGTCCCCCTCAGGAGAGAGTTGCACTGATGGCGTCCCCTCACCGGATCACTTGCGATGATCCTAACGGCGCAACGACGGTCGTGCAAACAGCTCAGTAGCTCCGCCGGACCTCCTTCTTGTATCGATTTTCTCTAACACTTAGTGAATGTCGAGAGAAACTTTGCTCGAGAACACCGCAGTGGCTTCATAACGCGCAAACTTTTTCCCAAGAAAGTCGTTAGCAAAAATCGTATTAAGAAACAACTTCACGCGTTGATTTTTCGTGCAACGTAGTATATGTGTAACTGCAATACGATTATGCTCCACACTGTACTTTCTTTTTCAGAATCTACATTTGAAAAAATAACGAGTGTGTGAATGACCATTCTTTTAAGTAAATTTATAATTTTTTTGAGCCTCAAATCGATCCATATAGTCATCTTTGAGGCGTGTCAAGGCAAGCGAGGTAATTTTGTTTATAGATGTACCAGTACTTAGAAACGATATATATGCAACAAAAGATGCAGCTTCATTTTTGGTACGTTCTTTGAAATCGGGCAAGATGCACAAATAATTGCTGCGTGGAAATGAGCTCCTTCTACATTTATTGATGCATCACAGTATTTTATAGCGTTTAATAATGTATGGCCGCAGATTCGAGCCGAGTTATTGTTTCTTCGGTCACACCCTTAATCTCATGCGGCCGGGCACCAATCATGCACAAGCACCATAGTAGGCGCAGAGGATAATGAGCAACATTTACACTCACACTCATCAAACACAGCACGCATGCACCAAGGCGTTCTCATAAGCCTTTAACGTCCGCATTTTGTACTCATATTACCATTATCACAACCCCCATCATTAAACTGACGCCTGCATTATGTAGCCAAGGACATCACAAAAAGGAAGTGACTGCCACTCGAAAGTAAACTTCGAAGAAAACAGTAGAGCACAAATTTCACAAGGAATAAAATATTTTAGAGCTGACTAAAAATTAAAAGCGAAGAAAATGCTAATAAAATTGGCCATTTTTACACAAAAACGAACAAAAAATCGAAAACGTTTCGGAGACCAGCTCCATCATCAGTTCTGGAAAATACAAAGTATAATCAATCTAACGTAAGCGTGAAAACACGATCGATAATAAATTCCAGAACATACAAAAAAAATCGGAAACTGTGCATTATCTATCTGAAGGGGATAAGATCTAAGCAGTAAGCATGTTTAAAATAGGTTTTACCTTAAAAATATGCAAAGATTTTAAAATCCTAAAGTCGAAATCACGGAAAAAACTATCAATTATTTTAAAATCACTACCACGAATAATTGCACTACACTTCTCGGCGTGGCTGCGTATTGCTGAATGAGGAGGAAGAGCCAACAAGTTACTAGTACAAAAACTCCTTCCGCAGTGCTCTGCCACTCTTGCGTAAATGTTACGTGACGTCATTCCAACGTACGCTGATGCGCACTGCGCACAACTATACTTGTACACAACAGAAGAGCTCATGAGCCCTGGTTCTGGTCATCTCTCTATTTAGTACTAAGAGAAACTAAAACGTTTCTCACCCAGTAATCGTCATGACGATTTTTGAACGTGTTCAATGTGCTAACAAAAACGATAGTTCCTGGCTGCTGGTTCCAAATTTGTGATAAATTTAACTGTAAAGTCATTCACGACTATGTGCGCAAGTAAGTATTTTCTTGCTAGTCTCTGACCTTTGCTTTTGATGCGAATGTTCTTGTAAGCGTTGAAAAAACATTTATTGGCTTGCATCATCAGAGCCATAAGAGGTCTCTGTTGCCTAGCTTAAAATTATTTATCACAGGCATCTGCCCAGATTTGCGCAGTACGGCACGATTTGGTCTGCCCGATAGCAGTGGCGATTTTTAATGCAGTAGTCAACCTCTTCTTTATTTCTGGGAAGTGAATTCAAACTACCGAATATTCCGTCCATATTTGAGGGTATGGAATTCTGAAATAATTTTTGTTGTTGTGCGCGAATTTATTTTCCTTTTGTTGATACCTCTCAGTAAGGATCGGATCAGAGCTTCGGGACGCGATTCAGATTATGTTAGCCTAGTGCCATATAAAAAGGTGATATTGTGTCCTTTAACTTATATTCGAAATCTGGTGTAGTCCGAGAATCCTGCATGCGATTCTGACGAATTTTTGTAGTGATTTTGAAAGGCAATAAAATAAATTTTAAAAAAACTCCTCTGAACCTTGACATTTAAAATTCAACAAAGTTCGATATTGAAATACAAAGAAAGTGACTTTTAATACCATCTAGACATGTTTAGAACAGAAGAAAAAAAAAGAAGTTCACGTGTCAGCGTTGCTCGAAACTAGACATCGAGTCTGAGCCAATTAAAACTTAACAATACGTAATATGAACTTCTCTTCGGGTTTCATTCACCAAAGATATTCCACTCAGGCAAGATCTGCTGACCTCAACGAATCACACACCATAAAAACATTCTGGGCAATGGTTATATATTCGAGAAATTCTTATGCTCTCGTATAATTTTATCTGAAAATATCGGACGCAATGTATCGGAGTGTCAAAAAACGCATGACTGTTAAAAATGTAACAACATTTCGTAATTGCTTCGAGTGGACCTCAAACCTAACGAGTCGTGTTGTGCATGCTCTCATTTCTTTTTATTTGGAAACATCAGATAAAATACATCGGAGAGTCAAAAACGCATGACTGTTAAAAACGTTACATTTCATAATTGCTTCGAGTGGACCTCAAACCTAACGAGTATACAGCATCGACTGGTAAACGCAGGCTAAACTTGGAGCAACACCAGCCACTTCGAGTAACTCCAACCACCATTACAGAGCCTGGAATGGAGAGAATGTGCAGCACGAGCGATGATAAATTGTGACATGAGTTTAATGGAGTTGTTACTCCATCCGCTGCTGGCTGCGACGGCTCTCACTTACACATGGCACCAAGCGTTTCAAAAAGCAAATAATTGTTGAAGACACGAGACCTTCACACTGTTTTGTATTGCTACCACTGCAGCGCGAGGGTTCCTGTGCTGTGAGGACAGCTCTGTTGCCTGTCGTGTCACTGAGAGGATGAAGTTTGCAGAGTTGGAGATGTCAAGGATATTTAGAAAACATGAACGTTTTGTTTTCACCGAAGCACGAGGGACGTTGATTTTCCAGTGCTGTATGGACGACGGTGACGGTTCTGTCACGAATCACCTAGATGGTGAAATTCGCCGAATTGTACAAGCTAAGAATATTTAGAAAACACGACGCGTCAATATCGTAGGGAGGGAAGCCTAAGTCGATTAAGTGAGTTGTCACGAAGTAATTTACCTCATAAATTAATTTCAAATAGAAAAACACCCCCCCTAATTGAGACTGAATGAACTTACTGATCGATAATGTCAGATCATGTCATATCATTAAACAGAATGAATTACACGACGTAATAGAGCTTTGTTTTCCGATTGGTCATCTAATAACTTCGGTCACCCCTTAAAAGTAAAGCAAATCAACTTTCGTGTCGTGTGTGAGTGAAGAAGACCGTCAACGCTCGAGTTGTCGAGCAGGAAACAGGCGTGTTGCAGTTTTGTTTCTTCCAATCCGAGGGTTTGAAGACAAAAATAAATGCGACTCGTTTAATTGTGTGCCCCGTCCCCTTCACTCCATGACAGACAAGGCTTCAAGAGCTCCGTGAAACTGGCACGAAGCTCGTATTACCAACCGAGCAACTGCCCCATCGCAATTATACAGGATGCGGCAGTCAATCCTGCATTTTTAGGCTGCCACAGCTTTCTCGGAAATTCAGGGTTGACTGCTGCACATTGTGAAAAGAGAACGCATGTCTGTTCAAGTGACCAATTTTGTGTCCTCCGGAAAAGACTCTTCTTCACGAGATCGTGTGCATCCTGTTAAAAAGGTTTGGTACGATCAGATGCACAACTGTTTGGGTGGAAAAGCTCTTTTGTAAAATGTTGACCTTCTCATGATATATCTATTGAGATTGTCATGGTGAACCTATTGAACTTTTGATTAGGCCTGCTCAGATGCACTATTGTTTAGGTAAAAAATCTATTTTGTAAAATCCATAAAAATCCTCTGATGAAAAATTTAGATCGTTACTGTAAATATACTGAGCCTTTGAACCTGTGAAGGTACTTTGAATATAACTTGTGGCTTGATGATTTTTCAAATACCAATGTGCTGAAAATATAAAAGGATTGATGTCCTTATTATTCTGAATTGTTCTATACTCCTGCAAGATGAAGCGTTTCTCTGGATGATGAGCCTGTTTCTTACCCTTTATCCATTTCTTTCATACAGCTTTGTTTCAAAGACGTGTTTCACAGCTTTTTCCATTTCTTTCACAACCTTGTTTTACAACTTCATTCATTTTTTCACAGCCTTATTTCACTGCGTTATTCCTTTTTTCCCAGCCTTGTTTTACAACTTTATCCATTTTGTTCGCAGTCTAGCTTCACAGCTTATTTCCATTTTCTTTCACAGCCTTCTTTCACAACCTTGTTTCACAGCTTTTATAAATTTCTTTCACAACCTTGTTTCACAGCCTTGTATCACAGCCTTTATCAATTTCTTTCACAGCCTTGTAACACAGCCTCCATCATTGTCCAAACTGACACATGAAGATCTAAGAACTCATCGTCTAAGAGAACTCGAAAAACCAGGGCTTTACCGCTGCCTTCCCTTTTCCAGTACAACGTTGAGTTCAAAGACCGCCAATCGGAAACAAGGCAAAGAAAGCCGGCGACGTTGGACATTTTTATCCCTTCCTGATTGAGAAATTGCCTCTGACAAAAAATAGCGCAGACTCGACAAGACCTGAGGTGGTCAGGAGGCACAGACTGGGCTACTTCAATTGCACAACACACGACAACACAACCAAGACGACCGTTTCCTAAAATACGGCGCGAGTCACAAATACTGTGGTTTCTACTATGGTTTCAAGTTGAAAAGTTTTTACTGTCGCAAGTCATAAATACTGTAGTTTCTACTGTGATTTCTAATATGGTCTCTCGTTGATAAGTTTTGGATTCTTGCATGCCTTCGTGGTGAAAATGCATCTAGCACTAGTAGCCGAGAAAGAAGTGAAGTTTAATTTCATTGAGCTGATGTTTGACTCCCAGATTAATTTAAAGACTCATCAACATGTTCGTTTGCCGTTCTTCAACATGCAGAACAATGGAACTTCGGAACCAATAAATATTCGGTTCCAATTGAGTATAATGAACATGATCTTTGAATACGAAATGTTTTTTCTTTGTGGTAATTTATTTTATGTACGCTCACATTTCCTGAACTCCTGAACTGCACACCCTAACCTATGCAAACAAAAGATAAAAAAACGAACTCAGCAGAACGTTTAAAAAACAGCATTATCCTTTAAACATTATAGTAACTAGTGTACACGTGCTAGTCGGCATAAATCTGAAGAATTTCATCCCTTCTTTCTTGAGTTAAATTCGCTTGTGCAAGTCGATGCTGTTCGGCATTGGTCTGAAGTATTTCACCCCCTTCTTAAGTTGAATTCTCTCGTGCCACTCAATGTTGTCCAGCGCTATGACGAAGAATTTCCTCGTTTCTTTCATGTGTTTAGCCACTCGGTGTTGCTCTGCATTATTCCGTAGAATTTCTAAACGCCGGTCACGGGTCAATTTAGCTCTAGCTTTTCGTTGGCGAGCAGCATTGCTTCGTCTTGCCATTTCGCGTCGTACATCCGATCGTCTTCGATATTTTTCTTGCTGTCGGAGTCTTGCTACTTCTCTCTTGCGGTTAAACACATTACTATCTTTGGTGGCCTCTTTTGCCGGATTTTTGTTCTGAAATGTCGTCTATTATCTCTTCAAATCTTTTCAAGAAAATCACAATTTCGAAAACAATAACTCAAGTTCCGAAATCTTGGGCCTTATACTAAGTGGTAGCCAGGTTACTGGTCGAACGATTTTAAAACATTTCTTTTTGCATTATCAATTAAAAATATTAAAACGACATGATGAATTTCAACAGAGAAAGCTCCATAGAAAATTTCTATTCTAAAAAAAGCCGATTGCGTATTGTGGATACCAAAATCAAGAGGGGGGTCACACGGACGGAGGGACGGACGGACGCGGCTACTTTTATAAGAGTGATTATTTTATACGATCACATTTCCTGAACTCCTAAACTGCACATGCTAACCTACGTAAACAAAACAAAAACGAACTCACTAAATTTTTAATAAAACTTGATAATTCTCCTCACACAACACGAAGGCGACCTGGACTTGTGAAACACAAGCCAGACCCCAATAATGTCAGCAATTACTCATGGGCTCACGCAAGGAAAAAATTGTCTCTCCTATCAAATCCTGCGTGAAGTTGGAAGAAAGAAAAGCGCCTTTCCCAGCAATGTTGAGGGGGAAGATGTGGAGGTGTCATTTCCAAAGTAATTCGGTGAGCGGAATCTAGAGCAAACTGTTACATTATCAATCACATTTTCAGCAAATTTTTACATCATCAATTACATTATCAGAAAATTATCACAATATCAAATAATTACATTATTACAGTACGGAGTCGAAATCATTATTTGAATTTGTTGTTCCAAGACTGAATTAAATTTTTCACGCATTGATGGAAAATTTATTTGCGCCCTACTGTGTCACTGCTGGATAAAAACCATTTGAGTTTGTACGCGTTCCTCTTAGAGTCAACGATGATTGTACTCGTGTACTTCTTCTGCAAATCTTTTAATTTACATAAGGGAAAATTGACGATACAATTGAGAAACCCCTTAGAAAAATATTTTTCGACGTCCAAATATTTTTCCCTTCCGTTAATAAAGTTACATCAATGAAGTTCATATTACTTGCGCACTTGTTCCGCAAATCCTGGAATATATAATATGGAAAATAGATGATGTAATTCTGAAATGAGATACCCATTGGAAAAGTATGCTTTCAAGTCCATGCATTCTTGCACTACCTGTTAACAACTCCCCAATGAATGACGACCCCAACTAAGGTACGGGCCTTAAGTCACCGAAGTTCTAGAAGTTTTTCTCATCTCACAGCAGGTCAGGAGGTACCTGTTCGTTTTACTGCGAATAGGAGAGTACAGGTCTTCGGCAGCGCTTCATGCACGGCGATTTCGGCAGAGAACAACTACGTTTACGGAAGATTATGAGCTGTGATGCGTCACGCTGACGCATCACAGCTGATGCATCACAGCTGACGCATCACAGTTGACGCATCACAGCTGACGCATCACAGCTGACGCATCACAGCTGACGCACCACAGCTGACGCATCACAGCTGACGCACCACAGCTGACGCATCACAGCTGACGCATCACAGCTGACGCATCACAGCTGACGCATCACAGCTGACGCATCACAGCTGACGCATCACAGCTGACGCATCACAGCTGACG
>JACJUY010001015.1:145378-156339 GCA_014220935.1 Platorchestia sp. MABIK | reverse complement strand
AATAACATCGGAGTAAATGTTTCAGAATTTCACTGATGTTCGGTAGCATATATCTACAAAATTATTATTTTAAATCAGTGGATACAAGTTTTGTAGACACCCTGTATGCTGTGTGTGAAAAGTCTCCGCTGATTTTGTTTAACTCAAGGTCATATTTTTCAAGCTTACTTTGTTCCATCTCCTCTCAGCTATAGATCAATAGGAATTACCAGTGCCAGCAAATATCTCATTAAGACTTCTAAGGCAAGTCACAAGCCCACGATTAGTAACTTCTCCAGGTGAATGGTTTTGTTTACGTAAACCAGCAGTTCGGGAAATATTGTAACTACAGACATTTTTTTGTAACGCACACGTTTGTGTGCGTTAAAATTTGACAAAGTAAAGCTCAAACTAACAGTCTCTTATGAAAAGCATTTGAGTTTAGGATTTTACTCTTATCAATACCCCACTCTTTTCAGAATTTGAAGCCAATTTCAATACATAAACAAAAACAGTCTCATTGGGCCAGTACTTAGATAATAAAAAGAACAGACTTACTGTGAACAATAATTTTTCACAGTGCGATGAGAACATGCGCTATATTTCCATCTCACAATGATAAGTTATTATTCAAAGCAATTCTGTTATTTTCATACAGTAAATGCTTGTCAACATTTGTATGGACGCTGGTGATAGTGCGTACATTTAAGAAGTATCGTATCCCAGATACAAAATAAATAAAGTCGAGTGACATTTCATCTCCCGGCTCTGTAGATCGCTGACTAGGAAACAAAATATAAAGCGCCAGACAAACTGCTTCATCATGCAGGAAGGAGTCAGCTTTGGCACGTCGCTGTCTGTCTAAACAGGCCTTATAAATATAGTAGTGTTCTTTACAGGACGTTGTTGCCAGTAATGTAAGCCGTACTTGATACATAATGGGTGGCAGTCGCATTGGAGGTAACGACTATCCCTATAATAATAAGAGTCGCGTTCGTCCGTCCGTCGGTGTGACCCCCTCTTCTAATCGATAGCTTTGATGGCAACGAGGATAAAGCTTAAGAAATACAAGAAATTATTCAATTGCATTTTTTCCTGTGGAGATTCAATTTCCTTTCACTTGCATTATGGTATCCAGAATTCGCAATCGGCTTATTTTTACAAATGGAAGTTTTCTTTGGAGCTTTCTCTGTTGAAATTCATCATGTTCCTATGATATTTTTAATTGATAATGCGAAAAGAAATGTTTTAAATTCGTTTGACCAGAAACCTGGCTCCCACTTAGTAAAAGGCCTAAGATTTCGGAATTTGAGTAATTGTTTTCGAAATTGTGATTTTCTTGAAAAGCTTCGAAGAGATAATAGACGACATTTCAGAATAAAATTCTGGCAAAAGAGGCCACCATGGATAGAAATGAGTCCAACCGCAAGAGAGAAGCAGCAAGACTTCGACAGCAAGAAAAACGCCGAAGACGGTCGGATGAACAACGCGAAATTGCAAGACGAAGCAATGCTGCTCGCCAACGAGAAGCTTGAGCTAAATTGACCCTTGAACGGCGTTTGGAAATTTTACGGAATAATGCAGAGCAACACCGTGTAGCTAGAAAGAGCTTAAAACATGAAAGATACGAGGAAAATCTTCGGCATGACGCTGAACATCATCATGTGGAACGAGAGAATTTAAAAACTCTAGAGAGAAGGAATAAAATTCTTCAGATCGATGCGGAACAATTAGATCGGTTTTTCTCTCAAAAAACAAAGACATTGTATTAATCGTATATTAACGGGCATTGTTGCACTAGTATTTATAAAATGTGGATCGTTCTATCGTTAGCCTACATTAACGGCAGCGTATTTGAATATACCTATCAGTTAACATATTTATTTCATGCATTAGTCCTGCACCGTCCTTTTTATTGAAAAGCAAAAAATAACTCTTGGAAAACGCATTGAATGCAAATTATTATTTTCCTGAGCAGCCTACGATATCCAATATCCAATTTTACAATAAGTTTGTTATGCCTAATTATATAATCATGGCTTCCTCATCTCGCGTCTCCGCTCTGTACACATGAGTCATTCTGGAATCCTCACCTGAAAAAAGAGCATTTCGCGTATCATTAGTTTATCCGAAGTTCATCCGCTTATGGACGTAAGTTTTCGTCATGGTAGTAAAAGTCAGGAATTTATGACGCTAAGGACTTTAACTGTCAGGATTTTATGACGCTTTATGTCAAGAATTTATGATAAAGTAAGTATTCAATGCACTAATTAATCGGCGTAGCTGGCATACACACCTCAGCGAAGACAATTTGTATAATTTGACACACAAATCCCATTCTATTGAAATTCTGCGATGGATATCACGCTCGTTTGAACTTCACGGTAACTACGATGGAGTTCATTATTAATGGCATGCCGAAGCGAATTATCCGAAGCTCTCCTCATCATGCCCAAAGTGACATTTCCCGACTTCAATTCCCTGTTTATGCAATAAAAAACTAGGCATTCAACGCACCAATCAATAAGCGCAGATGGCACACGCACCTCAGCAAAGATGAATTACAGAATTCGACACACAAATCCCGTTCTATTGTAACTAAGAATTATAATGGCAAGTCGAAGCGAATTATCCGAAGCTCTGCTCAGAATGCTCGAGGTGACTCTCACGCACCAACAAAGGATCGCACATCAACACTATACTTGATACTTGTACCGTATGTCCTACAAAATCCCGAACCGAGTATTTATTTTCCAGGATCAGTAATACCATCACAATCAGTAATAACTTTTCTATAGGTTAACTTTGAAAGATAATTTAGCTTGAAATTAAATGCTTAGGGTAGTCTTATGATGGTATTACTGATACGGAAAATAAATACTCGGTTCGGGATTTTGTGGGACGTACTGTGTATACTTCGCTTCTGTCGCACTTCTGAGGAGGCACAACGCGTGTCAACACAAGCCAGTGGATCTGGAATGCCACATCCTCTGAGCTGCATTCCGCGAGGTCTCAGATAATCAAGCTAGCATTTGAATGCCAGGAATACCAGTTTCATTGGAACATTTGCAGGTAAACTGTCATTCCGTAGCGGTAATATTGCGTTAGCCAACATGTCGCTGTGGCCTGCTGTGATCTTGCAAATCCACGCCGAAGATATTGTTTTTCGGTCATCAAATTCATTAGAATGTTCATCATGCGTTCACCTGAAAATTGTAATTTGTAGCGCTGAGGATGAGCTCAGAATATGATTTGCTATCTGAGCGAGCAGTTGATGGAGATCACATGTGCTATAATTTGTTTTCGCTATTCGCATAAATGGAGAATTTTTAGATCTCGTTTGCCCGTCTGCTGGACACGACATGACCTGCTCTGGTCCCGTCTGCTGGACACGACATGACCTGCTCTGGTCCCGTCTGCTGGACATGACATGACCTGCTCTGGTCCCGTCTGCTGGACACGACATGACCTGTTCTGGTCCCGTCTGCTGGACACGACATGACATCCTCTAGTCAACAGCCAATTACGTTTCCGTGAATTTTTACGGCAACTTATCGATGGCCTGAAGTTTGTGCGTTGGCCTGAGGCCATTAAAACGACCTCGTCTCTTTGACCAACTTTGTATCACTGATACAATAGAAGCACCTCTGTAGCATCGATAGTATCCATGGTAGCATTGATACAATAGTAGCACCTCGGTAGCATCGATAGTATCCATAGTAGCACTGATACGACAGTAGGTATAATAGCACCTCGATGGTGCTACTATAGCCTGAGGTCTACCACCATATATCGCCTACCCAGGTGCAATTGGAGATGTACAAGTTGAGTGCTTATCGCTAAATTAAATGCGTGGAAATAAGTAATAACCATTAGTAACTTAATCTAACCTCACGCTATAGTACTAACTATATAGAGTTGGATCTCATGCTATAGTGTGATAGACCTCACGCTTTTGCACCATCCTTTCGATACCCCGTCTAACCTTTCCACCGTTACATCTTTAATTATTATAGCTGCCTTGTGCAAACGATATCCTTGGACGGTTACAATCGAAGATACCCCAACGATAAAGTTATGCTAGGTAGCCAGTACGAAATTTACTACGACCATGAGCTAAGCGCAAATTCAACTGGTACTGGGAGAGGTTGAAAATATTTCATGTTCAGTGACGAAAATGGAGAATTAATTAATACGTTTGCCGCGTTTCCGAGGTAGTTCCAGATTGGTTCAGTAAGGTTGTAAGTTGCAGAAAATGTAAATCGATTTTACTGCTCGAATGCGTTTTTATCTTTTTAAAAAATATCAAAAGTGCAATTGTATGGTAGCATTTCCTATTGTTTGATAACAGTCGTCGTTTAGAAAGGTCGCGAAACCGTCATTCATTTATGCCGCAAAGCAGAGGAAATGTCACTCATTTAAACCGGTACGTGAATGAGTAATTTACACAGTGGTACACATATGGCACAATACGCTGGGAATGTGTTAAGCCAAGCCTCAGATGGAGACTGCAGCACACAACCACGGCCTCGTGTGGTGAGCATTTGTGCAATGTGCCCTCGAAGCGGAGCTGATGATCAGGATTTGATGTAGTTCTTAAGACGTCAACCGCATTGTGAGCCACCGAAGCCCCACGGAGGGGTTTTCATAATGCTGCTAACCGACCAGTAATCACGAAGTCAATTTTCCTAGATACTCAATCAAATGAAATGAAGGCACGGTCCAGTTAATGTTCGCTAGTTTCAATATTGCTCACTACAATTGACTTTAAATTTAATTAAGTTGAATACTGTACTTAAGTTTAACCCATGGCGGTTAGCGTGTTAAACTATTTCAAGATATGAAAATGTTTTAGATGCTTCGTGCAAGGAAGTATCACAATCTTACAAATCTACGTTTATTTTCAGAGACTTGAGCATTCAAGCAAAGTGAACCAACATGGAGACTTTTTGTTCTCGCCTCCATTCTCTCGACTTCGAAATTAAGTGAAAGCGCTTCCTGTGATATTAGTTTAAGAATGCAAGAGCGTTGTGTATTGTGCTTCCACTGGAGTAGCTTGGTGGTGTGGTCTGCGATGGGAGCAAATCAAATTTTTCATCTCCGTGCTCTATTTCTAGAAGTAACCCCGACCGTAAAAAGCAAATCTTCCGGACGAACGGTGTAGCGCACGTTCTTTGGAAGGATTGACGTGCTTACTCTGATCTAAGAGAAATATTATTTTTCTACTGTTTTTAAATATGTTAGTGCACTGGGTTTTGTACTTCTTTATGGTGCTGTAGTACATTATGAAAGTTGTAAAGTATACGGAAAGTGTACTACACTTTATGGTGTAGTTCGAACTGTACAATACATTACTTTATGGTGCAGTACATTACTTTATGGTGCAGTACATTACTTGTTGGTGTAGTACATTACTTTATGGTGCAGAACATTACTTGTTGGTGTAGTACATTACTTTATGGTGCAGTACATTACACTATGGTGCAGTACTTTACACTATGGTGCAGTACATTACACTATGGTGCAGTACATTACACTATGGTGCAGTACATTACACTATGGTGCAGTACATTACACTATGGTGCAGTACATTACACTATGGTGCAGTACATTACACTATGGTGCAGTACATTACAATATGGTGCAGTACATTACACTATGGTGCAGTACATTACACTATGGTGCAGTACATTACACTATGGTGCAGTACATTACACTATGGTGCAGTACATTACACTGTGGTGCAGTACATTACACTATGGTGCAGTACATCACGAACGGTTACATCTCGCTAGAGTGGCTTTGAATGGAACGGAGCTACAATCACATGACAATGGTGGCACATATGAAGTTCTGGTATGAGTACTCAAGTCTATTCGCTTCCACTAGACAAAAATTGCAAATTAAATGTAGTTTAAAAATAAGATAAAATTTCAAAAATGAATTTAATTTCCCAATTATTTCGCATTTGTTAGCATTTTAAGAATCATAAAGTAATGGGGACAGACTTGGAGTTTGTTCATTCAGTTTGCAGTTGTCTGAAGAAAGTTTTCTAGGACTTCGAATTCGGTTTTGCAAAGTAACCCTTTTGCCTCGACAGACAGATTATAAAATCTTACTGAATGAATAAAACGTAATTAACTGCAAGTTTAAATAGTAAATGTTTTTTGAACTATATTCGTTGCTAAAAAACGCAAGTGTGTAATATTTTTTCAAATACAATTTCATGTGCGACGCGAAAAATACGTGTGACCATAAGCATCTCTGAGCCCAGATAAAATATCTTTTTCTACTGATCACTTTATCTTTATGATCCAGTGTTGCAAATATTTATTTAGATTTTCAACCAAGGGGGGGGGGGGGAATTAGTGGACTGTGAGCTCAGTGGGTAAGATAAAACCCTCCATAAAACCTGTTTCCCCTTGCTCATCATTTACTATAGTCACCAAAACAGCTGCTCTACTCGAGTAAAAAACCATAATGACAAGGCTGGTATCGAACCCTTGTGTTTTTTGTCTTGAGTGTGATGCTTTATATTCGTGCTACGCACAAGAGCTTAATTAAATGAAATTTTACAGTTTGAAACGAATATCTTACCAAAGTTTAAAACTACGCAGGCATATTTTCTTCCTACATTAAATGTATACCCAATTACAGGAAAATACGTTCAAAATTAGAAGCTCCGCACGTTCGCCTGCTCTGGCTTCTTTTGCATGACATGCCACTACGCACTAGGTGTAATGACCGCACTTATTTTCTCTCTCAAGGCTTACAGAATTGGAATTTCCGTCCTACCATCACAGAGTCAGCGTCCCAAGACTCACCTACGTATGTAGAAAGAGGGATTGATAGAAGACAAGTATCATACCACCTACAAATTTAAATGCAACTGCTTTTCGAAACTCTATACTATTTTTCCGCTTCAACTTCATGGAATTTGAATTCTCATCCTTCAATCGTAGAGCAGCGTCTCAAGACTTGCCTCTATAGAAAGAGGGTTTAATAGAAGACATGTATTATGACACCTACAAATACAAATGCAACTGCTTTTTGAAACTCTATCCCGTTCTTCGGCTTCAACTTCGTAGAATTTGAATTTTCAGAGTGAGTGTCTCAAGCCTCACCTATAAAAAGAGAAGGGCCACTGGAAGACAAGTATTATGCAGCCTACAAATATAAATGCAACTGCTTCTCGAAACTCAACACTGTTGGTCCGTACCTCAAGCCTAAATAAATTCTCTTCTAGAATGGAGTGTATTTGTTTGCTTCATTGCTCGGAGCAGAATTCACGCTAAAATACTTTTATTTTAGTTTCCAGCTTTATTGCGACCAGAAAATAGCACGAGAATGAAGAGGCGCCAAACCAAATTTTATTTTTGAGAGCGGTGTCATTTTTTTGTTCAGGGCGTCGGTTTGGAGGCCTTCCACGCCGAGACTTTCCAAAAAACAGCCTCGAAAAACTAACCGAGGAGAAAAAAAAGCTTTTAGGCCGATGGGAACGTTGCATCTTAATTTGAATCTTGTAAAATATCTTTGATTAGTTTTCCTAGTCAGACTTTAAAATTGCATCGCCGCCAAGAAGATGAGTTATACGGGCGTCTCGAGAGACTCAAAATATCGCTTCCGCGGGAGCGCATTTAGTATCACGACTCCATTACTGAGCATTGCTCTGGCGCTTTGTTGGGTCCCCAGTGGCATCTTTGTGAGGAAATATTCTCTAAAAGACTGCCTTTCGTCGACACACGTAAATGTTATTTCCTGAATAAAACAGAAAAACAATACAGGCTTTTAAAATGCATATAGCCGATGTAACGTTTTTTAATGAAAATCATGTGTAAAAGACTAGCTTTGGTTAAAATGGTATTTACTGAACAGAAAAGTCGAATCATTTAAAATATATTGAGCCGATATTGCATTAGTTAAGAATTTTCTCTAAGAAACTAGCTCTGGTCAGCATGAGTAAATCCAATTTACTGAACAGAAAAAATGGAAGTAAGTAAAATATATCAAGCCTAATTAGCGCTTTTGGCATGAAAATTTTCTGTAAAAGACCAGCATTTGTCTATGCAGGGAAATGCTTTTTACTAAGAAAAAATTGAATTGTTTAAAGCACTGTTAGCCAGTGAAAGGATTTTATACAATAAATTTCATTGTATGCGTCTGCGTAAATGATAGAAGCCACCGCGCCTCAAGAGAGTAGTCCTCTATTTTCGAGAAACATATCAGGGATGATTTTCACAACAAATACTTAAAAAGCAGCAAAGTTTTCAAATTTCTACAGATATTCATCAAGCTATTAATTTAATTCTCCGTAAACGCTGCATTAGTTTTCGATTTTACCACAGCACAAATTAGAGAGCTCATGCGGAATACCTCAATGATGGAAAAATTTATGACTTTCACACGGCTTATGAAAATATCTGACACCAAATTATCAGTTTATAAAAATATCTGACGCTAAATGAACTGTTAGTAAAAATATCTGACACCGAATTATAAGTTTATAAAAGTATCTCAATAATGAGTGCCACTTTAAAATTCAGCTTCTCTTTATTTAAATCGTTCAAGAGAAATATTCAGAGGTCAAACGGTTATAACGATATAATTAATAGAAACAATAGGAATTTTAGTTCAAATGCTACCATTGATACAGGCGATGTGCAAGAGTGCAAGCAACAATTCATAGTATGAGATATATCTGTGAATAACAATGGTAAATTATAATAACAATGGTCAATAACAAAACAATGGTAAATAATAATAACAATGGTCAATAACAAACCAATGGTAAATAACAATAACAATGGTCAATAACAAAACAACGGTAAATAACAATAACAATGGTCAATAACATAACAACGGTAAATAACAATGGTATATAACAATAATAATGGCATATCCCAAAAAATTGTTAATAACAATTGCAATGGTAAATAATATTAATAACGATGGTAAAACGCAACACTGATATTTGCCGTGAAGTGTTTTGCATCCTTCGTGTGAAATTTATTATACTTGACTTCATTGGAAGTAAACCATTTTGGTGCTTTTCGCTCTCATTGAGCGCGTNCGTTCAAGAGAAATTTTCAGTGGTCAAACGGTTATAACGATGTGGTTGATTATAACAATAGGAATTTTAGTTCAAATGCTACCATTGATGCAGGAGATGTGCAAGAGTGCAAGCAACAATTCATGGTATGAGATATATCTGTGAATAACAATGGTAAATTATAATAACAATGGTCAATAACAAAACAATGGTCAATAACAAAACAACGGTAAATAACAATGGTATATAACAATAATAATGGCATATCCCAAAAAATTGTTAATAACAATTGCAATGGTAAATGATATTAATAACGATGATAAATAACAATAACAATGGTAAAACGCAACACTGATATTTGCCGTGAAGTGTTTTACATCCTTCGTGTGAAATTTATTATACTTGACTTCATTGGAAGTAAACCATTTTGGTGCTTTTCGCTCTCATTGAGCGCGTATGGGGCACTTATGGAAAGTGAAGTGCAAAGTTATGTTTTCGCTGAGTGTGGCAGCAACGCAAAATTTGTCATGAGAAAACCCCTCAAAATTAACATTTACCCGATTTCATTCCCATAAACTCGGAAAAAATTTCTTAGAGGACTCGTAAAACCTTTTAATCTCTAATCGAGCGTTTTTTCGCTCACAGAGGAACAAATTTGACGAATCTACCTATGAATTCAGAAACACTCACTCAGGAACGGCCCATTCATTTTTTAGGCTTTGAGCCCTTTAATATTGTTCTGCAATTCACCATCCCATTTTTGCACCCTCTCTCGCCCGTCACACTTGCAATCCTCGCTGATGGATGAGATCAGTCCCAGAATTATAGGACTTGGGAATAACGTGGAAGCGAACAGGAGCTGGGCAGTCTACTTACGTACAGGCAGTGATGGGAACATGAATATTCCACCATCACTCATTTTATCGGTCAGTGCTGCTATTCCTTTCATGTCTTTTCGAGTTCCAAATAAATTTTTTAGAACGCTGGCTGATCAATTTCCAGCAGTGCTCTCGACGAGGTAAAAACAGAAATGTTGTTCGCTAGAAGCGAGTGTTTGGCTTCAACATGAGCACCAAATTATTAAGGCTCCCTCATTTCCTATTACTTGAGATGGCCAAATTCTGTTCAATTATTCCCAATGTTTTACGAATTCTAGAAAAAGCTACACTAGCCGCGTATCTTAAATTCTAGAATCGTAGAATTTGAAACACATCTGCTCCAAGATTTTGAAATGCTTCTGTAGAAAAACTGTATTTTGTCATTACTTTTAAGATTTTCTACGAAGAAATTCCTGAATTATGTGCGCTGGAACGACTGTTGTTTCATTAACTCTACTTTCATGAGCAGCAATAGTTTCAGTCACATTTAAACTTTCTTCTTTGCACTGTATATACATTTCCTACATTTTCTGTTTGTCAGTTAGGGACCGCTATGCGACTGGCGAATTAAACTGCGTGCGAAATAACTTTTCTTTGTCCTCACTATCGTCGTAGAAGAAGACTTATCACTTACGTTGATTTTGAAATGAACTTTGAGTCATCCTGACCATGCTGAAGGGAATCTACGAGCCCTTCAAGAAGCTTCTTCTTATACTCAACAATCACCAGCTCTGCCGCAAACATAGTTCGTGTTGATCAAATGCGATAGGGTCTCAAACAGCGGTTCTCGTTCAATAGTACTTGAAATTTATCGAAAAGCTCCAAATGATGTGCCAACAATATCACCAGATTGCAGGAGGCGTGACGATAAGGCCGTCATCGCACAGTGTTCGTTTGCCAAAAGCATCGATTTCTACCTGATAGATAACATTAAAATTCAATAATAAAGGTAAAAGAGAAAGGTCTGACCTCAGCAGTGCAATTGTGAAAATATTCTTTCTATTTAATTGAAGCATTTACAGTGCGCGTAGTCGTTCGCTTGTACAAAACATTGT
>JACJUY010001015.1:108022-127597 GCA_014220935.1 Platorchestia sp. MABIK | reverse complement strand
AGGTGCTACTCCAGTTGCCGCAAGCAAAAAACACCATCCACATTGTGTTGAACCTTCATCGCATTTTGTTCGCTCGGAATTTTTGTTCACTCGGACTTTCTGTTCACTCGGACTTTTTGTTACTCGGATTTTTTGTTCACTCGGACTTTTTGTTCACTCGGACTTTTTTGTTCACTCGAACGTTCTGTTCACCGCTTGTTCCTCATTTTTGCTCAGAATAGTCAACCGATGCTGCATGCACATACAGCACACCCAGCACACAACACACACACACACACAGCACAACACACACACACACACACAGCACAACGCACACATACACACACACACACACACAGCAGCAGAAGCAGCAGACACCGCACCTGCGCATCAGCAAGCAAGGAAACCTCACACCGCACGAAAAAGAAGAAGAGAGCGAAAAATAAAGCTTTAAAGTAGCACAGAAGTGGCCCCGTACTCCTAAGAGACAGGACCTAAATTCCAAAAAATGTGGCACGAACTTTTCCCACTAGACCGGAATATTTCTCGTTGATTTGTGGAACTTGGGCCAGGACAGACAGTTTTGTTGCGCAGCGGCCTCGAGCTCGATTGTTTGTCTCCACGTCGTTTTTAGGAGAACCCGAAGTCACAGAGAAAAATGTTCCTAATCAGGGCCGAAGATTTTCTTTTTGCCCCTATAGTCAAGATTACAGAGTGTGCTCGGGTGCTGCCTTGTGAATAACTTTTCTCCATACGTAAAGTAGGGCAACAGATTGTGCTCGAATGCGTTTTGGAAGATCTAAACGTTTAGGAAATGAAAACTTTTGAGCAATTATTAACATTTTTGAGTGGATTATTAAGGGGGAGCTAAAAGCTAGAACAAATAAGTTTAAAATTTTTTCAGTTCGAAAGAAATACTGTGCTAAAAGTTATACAGCTCTCGTACATTCTTTGGCCTGCACAAAGCCTGAAAAAGATGCAAATTGCTTTCATTTCAACTCAGCTTGACATTCTTTGAAGAGGAGCACATCACATCAAGCATTCATGACACACGCGTAGAGCGTTGTGAACTTCATGAGTGATAAGCAAAATGATTTGAAAGAATCTCAAATGATTTGCACGATTTCAGACTCGAGGATCTGTCGTCCTTTGTTTCATTATCGAACTTCGTTCACAGTTTATTTTTTCCTCGCTAATCCATGTGAAAGAAAAGATCAGCGAACTCTAAATTTTGCCAAAAGATGCATGGACGTCACAGAGTCTCGCACGCAAATAGAGATTAGCAGGAGTCCGTGAAGCTTCCTTCTACTTAAAGCAAAATTGGTTTTCTCCAATGTTTCATGGAAGGAAACGGTTTATTTCTTTTTCCATTCAATATTTTATTATAATTACAATGGAATTTTAGCTTCTATTCAATGAATGAGGGATTAAAATGCTAGTTCAATGCAAATTCTCACTATTCTCCATCTTCACCACCCTCTGTTTTCTACATCACCAGAGGAGCCGCTTGCTCGGGTAAATGGACCGTGCAAATGCGGGGAATTGAACTTGGGACCTTCTCGTCCAAATTGCATCACTCGGCTTTTGTTGCATAGAAAAAACATTGATAGGAAGATTGATACTGAAGGAACTGCGATGTACAGGTACGCTGTGTTAACGAAATTGAAGCGCGCATGTTTGTTAACTTTTTTCTTTGTCGCGTGTATCGTATTATACAAATTACTTCGTATAAAAAATACTCATTCCTCTTCATAACTAAATTCCCATTTGAGAAACTTCTGCAGAAACCTCTTACGTTACCAAATTGAAATATTTTACATGTTTTCATCATATCTTTTTGTAAAGCAGTCTTTATGTTACAAGTTTTAGGGATGACTAGTCTTTGTGATCTCGAAGGATAAAGTCATTTACACTTAGTGCACTATAAGTGTTCATGCGCAACAGCTCATTCAATCACTCCCTAAATTTCAATTTTGACTGCATGAATTCTTATCGACTCGGCTTTCAGTCAAGTTAGTTCTTCGTGCTTGCATGATTGTTTCTCTCTCGATCTCTTGCATGTGTGATATTTTGAAACGTGCGTTGCTCTGCAAACCAAACACGCAACGCACGTCACTCTTTTGTATAAGCACAGGCAGAGGGAATTTTATATCCGGCCGAACCTAATTTTCTGTATGTTATAGTACATTTTTGCTGATTGTACCTATAGAAATGAAAATCATTCATCTTTCATACATATAGTTAAATGTGACACAGTCCATTATTAATCGGATGAACATTACAAAATATAAATAAGCCAATTGATTCGTTTCAACTATTTAAGTTTTCTTGCGTACCAAAAGAAAAATTGCACCAAATAAAAAAACTGTCAGAGACATGACGCAGGTCAAACAACAATTGCCTTGCCGTAGAACGCCAAGTAAACAAACATTTCGGATAGCACTTCATCTCGTCATTTCGTTCTCCCCAAAGTAGCCCAGAATACAGCACAACAGACGTATTAAAACTACCGCTCATGGTATCCTATTTATGGTATCCTAAAAACGTGTCAAAAACGTCACTGATGTTATCCCACAAACGTACCAAAACTGCCATTCACGGTATCCTACAAACGTACCAACTGCCACTCGTGGTATCTTACATACCCTGCAGCAAGCGGCTTCACTTCATTGCCGACAGCCCAATATCGTAACTGCCACCACTAGCCGTCTGGTATAGATCGCATCTCTATGTTGACGTCATTCGGTCCAGCAAGACAGCTATCCTAAGCACCGAATGAATACTAAATAATATAAAGGCGTTGTTTAAATTCGGGCACTAAAATCTAGTAGTCACTGAGACGAATTATCGACGTTCGGCACACGAAAATCTAGTGCATAAGACAGCATGAACTTGTACTAAACTTTGTTATTTTACTTCGGCACACGAAAATCTAGTGCATAAGACAGCATAAACTTGTACTAAACTTTGTTATTTTACTTTGCCCGACATCAGGTCGTCATTTATCTTTCATGCAGGCACTGTTTATTTAAGCGAGCAGCGGTCACCATTTTAAGAACCCACCTTCGAAGTCAATTGATTATGCACCCTCACACTCCGCTTCGCTCTGGAATAATACATACATTTCGTGAGAAAAGAACTCTAGCACGCAGACCCAGACAGTTCAGTCGTATCACAACACGCTTAATTCCGATACCAGAAGCGTGTAAACGGTCAAATGTTAGGGAGCTGTTTGCCAGGATGTTAGTGCTTGTGCATCGACAGTAGATCGAAGCTACGTTCCTCCATGAGCGTATCGCAACGACAGCGCTTCTCAAATAGATTATCAATAAGCTTGTGGTGACAATGTAGTGTTTCATACAAATAGAAGGGAGGCGTTGTTATACAAGCCGTTTCTGTGCTCTTAAGTGTCATATGTCAAACCAAATTGGAGGTGTTCAAGCTTACGAAGCTTGCACAGCGGTTCCAATGTGCGGCAAAGGCACGAAGAGCTGCCAAAATTGGTGCCTTGTGCGCTGCGAAGCACTGCCAAACTAGGGCGCGCTTGAATGTTGGTAACCTTTGTTCTGAACGTTACCTCAACTAATTCAGCTTGACTTTGCAAGCAAATATTATTTCTGATGCTAGATGAAACACTGTAAATATGTAGTGTTTGAAACATTACTCAGAATCAAGCTTACGTAAATAAAAATTTAATTCATTTCTAAAAACGTCCTCTCACTGTGAACCAATCTTTAAATTTCCGCTGAGAAAGACGGTATTTATATGTAGGTGTCTGAAATAACGGTAAGTATATTTTTAAAGACATTAATAACATACAATTTGTACACGGTTTTAATGAGAAAACTGCTGCGATTATTAAATCCTGCATCTTACTTATATCGGACTGTATTTATAAGTGAAATAAACAGTAGGGAAAATCGTGCATTCAAATTTCATTGTAGCGCCTTTTTCAATGTTATTGAATTTCGTAGAAAAGAACTGACTAATTTTTAGGCAAGTCGAACACAAAAAATTGACAATTTCATGACCTAATATTATTGACACATTCCCTGAATTGTGTAATCTGCAGTTATGAAGAAAAATTGATAATTTTTGGACATTCTTTTATGGTTACTCTATGAGCAACAGCTTCAATACACTGGTTAGATGACACCGTCTACAGCAACCTATTACTATTTTTTCCACACGTCACACAATAAACGTTAGGATTGTTACTTTGGAAAGTTATAAAGAAATCTGAAAAATTAAAAATTTTCGAGCTAGCCCAGCTTGGTTCGACGACTTTAAAAGTCTCGGGTTCTCCCTCACTGAAGTCATTAATTCTTTTAAGTATAAGACGCTCAAGTAACATCGGGATTGTTACTGGGAAATGTTCTACGAAATGAAAGTTATTAAAAATTTGAAACAAATTTTATTATTTACAAATTTAGTTTGACTACTGTGGAAAATTTGTATCATCTTATAATAAGTTTACACATGATATTCCATCATAATTATTTTTTTATTATTTTCGCAGACCTTGTAGGGTTAAAAATTGTGAAAAAGTTGAACAACATGATGATGCAACTTGCGAAGACGGATGCTTTTAAAATTTTACAAACTATATAAATCTAAATTTAATATTAATCTAAATTTAATATTAATCTAAATTTAAGCGCGAAATTTCACAGAAGTGCTGGCTGGAAAAACCCGTAAGAAATGTGAATGTAAAAAACTGTAGAAGCAGCACAAACAATCATGTCACAAAACAATAAGCACCTAACAGAAAGGCTCATGATTTACTCACAGCATGAGAGTCACACGAGTAGTTCACACAATTGAAGAAACAAAGTTCTACAAGTTCAAATGACAGAGCCATAGAAAACTGACCTATTTGAAAGAGCAGCTATACCGCAACGTGAAATATGAAGGTCTAGTTTATATGCATCAGAATGCTGCAACAAAAGCGTACGGCGAATAAGTTCATTATATTCTAAACGAGGCACTTGCATCAGCACCAAGGCTGCTGCCGCTGCAGGCGCTTATTCTAAGAAAGATGAAAGCCTTGAAAGGTCAACCTGACCTTCGTTACTCTCTGCACCCGTGGTAAAAAACCCTTAATGATGTCGAACGCAACAACGATGGTGGAGCGATGTTGATGCCAGTGAAGTATAACGGAGTGACGTTAAATGCCAGTGAAGTACAGGGTGGCGCATAAGTAACGCACCCTTTTAAAAAATTAATAATAAATAAACCATGAAAGGATTAACGATAGGGCTAATTGCAAACGATAGAGGAACTCTTAAAGTTTATTTACATGTCGTATCCTGTCTACAGATACCCAGTGTATATTGCGGTAATAAATCTTTAAAATTTACCTTCAAAAGAGTGCGTTACTTATGCGCCACCCTGTATAACGGAGTGACGTTAATACATAAAACGTAGCGTCGTATATAAAATATTTGGACAGTTGCTCTGTAAGATGGCGAGTTCCAAGAAGATTGCAATTCACCACAAGTGACGGTGCTCCAGCAAGCACACCTCGCTCGCGGTTGGTCGATGCAGCGACAAATTAATGAACGTCGTATCCAGGATACCCCCAACGACAACAAACGTTTCGGAGAAACGCCTCGGCCGCGTCCGCTTAGTTGCGTTGTTTTCGATGTCGCGTTTTACGCAGCGCATGCGCCAGCCCTCTGATGGTCGTTGTAATGCCGGCAATGTTTTTCTTTGGTAGAAACATTACAGGGGAGAATTAACGTATTATAACTAAATAATGTACCACATGGTTGTTCTGTAGTAATGTGTACTATAGGGGTGGTTTTAAATATGATAATGTAATACATGGTTTTTGTGTGGTAATGTGAACTATATGGTTGTTATGTGGCATAATGTATTGTACGGTTATTATGCGGCATTATGTACTATATGGTGGCTATGTGGCAGGTTGTAATGTATGGTTTTTATAAAGTCCCTGATAATATGTAGACATTGCAATTGTTCGGTAAAAACATTCCAGGAGATAACAAATGTACTAGAATTATATCTTGTACTATTTGGCAGTTATGTAATAGATTGGAATATATAGTCATTGTGTAGTATAATGTAACATATGTTCGTTATGAAGCTCGGGCCATGTGCTAATAATGTAATGGTTTTATAAAAACATTAGAGAGGACAAAGAATATACTGTAAGCTTTTGACCTCATTTTGAAACTTTTCTCGAGGCGATTTTTTTGTGAGGCTTGAGCAAAATTCAGAAAGTCTGTAATTCCACCGGTTGATGTGGCAGCTGCAGCATCTCATCATTCCGTACATAAATCGTACGCAACGTACAGCAATGTTGGAGCACTTATGTGTACGATTAACACAACTCTCGGCACTCATACTCGTGTGGGCGGGAGCTCAATTTCAAAATTTTTAACAATTCTGAATGTAAATTACATTTCCAATTGGTCGATTCTTAGGGAACCTATCGCGTAAGATGAAAATAAAAACCAGTGTTAAAACGAAAATCTTCATTATATTTCACAGCAAATGTTTCGGTATATTAGAATTCCATCTTCAGAGCTGAAGCATAAAATCACAAAGAAGGTTAGACTTAAAAAAAACAGAAATATCAATAAAATAAATAGAGCATTTCTGAACGATAAAATCAGCAATTCTGTACAGAAATGCGGAAAAGGTCCTCAATGCGCAGCGAATATTGCATACTAGCATAAAAAGCATGTTCCGCTTGTGCAAACGTGTTCCGCTTGTGCAAACGTGTTCCGCTTGTGCAAACGTGTTCCGCTTGTGCAAACGTGTTCCGCTTGTGCAAACGTGTTCCGCTTGTGCAAACGTGTTCCGCTTGTGCAAACGTGTTCCGCTTGTGCAAACAAACGGCAATTTTTTGCTTCTGCTTTGTTACCGTCAGGCATCAATAAGAAATGTACTCTTTTGTTGGCAGTATATCCGATTTATTATTTGATACAGACTGTCAAATTTCGAGACGAAAGCTTTAAAAATATTTCGTGTGCGGGAGACAAAGCGAACGGTTTAAAAACATACAAGTGTTGTCTATTGAAAAGGTAATCTTTATAAATAGAATAGAATCTTCGGCGTATTTACAGCGTAAAAAGAACATAATTTGTCTCCAAACCTTCACGAACCGTGAACGTTTGTATTCTAGTGTCCCTGTTTTATTTGGAACGTGTGGTTATGGGGGTAATGGTGGTGGTGCTTGTGGTAGTGGTGGTGGTAATGGTGGTGGTAACAGTGATGAGGGTAATGGTGGTGGTGGTGGTGATGTTAATAGTGATTATGGTGGTGATGGTGAGGCTTGAGCAAGATCTGACGTTCTCTTTTGGTGCTGGCACCATTCTAATCATCGATAAAAACATCATTGTAGTTGATAATAATAATGTCAAACTTGTTGCCATCATCCTGTATTGAATGTAATATCCATCGTATTGGACCTATCGTCCTGTATTGAGTGGAATTGCAATCATATTTGCTCCAAGCCTATTGCATTAAAGTTAATAATTTTCACACTTGTTGCAATCGTCCTGTATCGCAAATTATAATACTGACAATGTTCTCGGGAATGTTTTTTTTCTTTTTTTGAGATGATTGTATGCGTTTCCGTTCGAGCAAAATTAAGTTTAAGCATTCGGTTCGAATAGCGCACTTTTTAATTTTACACTGAAGTTTTTCTAAGGTTTTTCATCTTCGTAGAGATCTTTCAACTCTCTATGGCGCTCTCACCCCGCCCTCCTGCTCGTATGGTGTGGGTTAGAAACGCATTCTTGTTTTAAGAGGATTGAATTAACTCAAATTCTCACCTGTGTCACATTTCAACGCTGAAAAAGCAGACTGTGAAATAGGCATCCATGTTTTTGGTACATTCTCATAATTCTCGATGGAAAATTTTTGTATACCTCTTTAAATGTCATGTGCTCATCCAAAAGTGTTCTCATCCAAAAGTGTTTACTTTTATGAACGATTTTAAAAGGGTTGAATTTTATCATGAGCTGAGTGAGACTAAACATGTCGAAAAGTTACTCACTGCTTCCTGCAATGGTGTGTGAGCAACGTCTTAAGCAAACTAATCCTACCTAATAATTCCCTCGGTGTGTTTGTTTTTTTGGCGTCCGCTTCTTCCGTCTCTCTGTGACGCTCAGAAGGATGCTGAATGACCGTATCTGTGATACGAGTTTCACCAGTGCACTAGTACAAGAATATTTTAATCGCGAGTACTATTAGGATGGATATATTTGTTTGTTATTCACATCTGGAAAATATACTCAAGGAAAATGTTGAATCCCATCATTTTTTACGGGCCGTGTAGACTAGTTTGAACATAAACATGCAACAAAATGAGAAGGGAAATCAGGTTATAACATTCTCTTACATGATGAAATAGAACAAGCTGAGCCGCGACTTACCGTAGTGTAGTCCCAAATTCAAAGTTCGTATTTATTCACATAGCAGATCTCGATTTTCCTCTCGTATTCCAGAGTGGACAGTAGGATTGCACAAAAATGTTGCCCCTCAAAAGGCAGTCCGTCACCGCCGCGAGCCAGTTCAGTTCTGTTCACAAAGTTCAGCCGCTGCACGCCGCTCTTCAGAACTCTGTTTTTTGCCCGATATCTCAGCACCGAGAGCCTCTATGATGATTTTTGCTAAACACGGAGTTTGTATTCCGATCACAACTGTTGTTGCATATTTCCGTTTTTTGAGAGAATTATATAAATGACTTTATTTCGTAATACGGTTCTTGAATTTAGTTCAAGAAATTGAGTAATTCATCTTTAAAAGACTGCAATACAGAATGACATTTATATCTATCACCGTAAAGTTATTTACGAGTCAATAGCGGAACACAAGAGTGCGAGAAGCAGAACCGCGGATGAGCTCAGTCCGGAGTCCGGGAAGTTAACACTACCTCCTACTACCGCAGCTCGCCGCACACTGTCGCGTGGCATCAATGGCTGCACTATTTAACACACACTCATCTCTATAAAATGTTCCCCACAAAATAACTACGACGACTCAACACACAACATGAAATAACCTAGGAGTATAAAATTTAGTTTAATGAATGTGCCAAAAAAACAACGCATCACCCGGGGTAAATTTCAGCGTTAAAAGTGGTAGAACTGGAGCTGTGACACATCCGCGTAATGCATGATCCGTGCTTGATGAACTTTCATCAGGTTGACCGAACTTGTGATCGATGGAGTGGCACTGGCAGTTGGGTGAATGGGTGATCTGAGAGCACTGCTGCATGACATAGGAATAGCTTTTGTGATTCGGATGAAAACGCTCCGCCAACTGTAACGAATGGAGAATGTACGTGGGTCAGGATATTTTGAAATGAAAAATCATTCTCTTAACACTTCGACCGCAATTGGTTAAACTGAAATCCCATTTTTAATTCCAATATAAAGTCAATTGTAGTATGAAATAGAAAATAGCAAACATTATCTGGATAATACCTTCATTTAGCTTTAATGAATCACCGCCTTCATTCATTGTTCATTATATTCATTCATAATGAACCGAGTGTTTAAACTTAATTTTACTCCAGCGGAAACGCGTACAATCACCTTCTCAAAAAGAAAAGAAAAGAAAAAAATACTCCCGACAACATTGTCAGTATTATAACCTACAATACAGGACGATTCCAACAAGTGTGATAATTATCATTTATGAAAATTGAGTTTGTGACTACTGGACGGTCGGTTGCATTATGGAATTCCCCTCCGTGGCCACCGGTAGTGCACGTTGCGGTCAAAGAGTTAATCCGAAATACAGTTGACAACATCATCGAATACAGCTAACGTGCATTGCTCGGTTTTACCATTGGCAGAAATTTCTGGTTGGCTCCTTCCCTAATTTAGCTTTTTCGTTGCTGCATTTATAATTTTAGCCGAAATATAGAGAAGCCATACCCGGCCGGCCCAAATCATGGACGCCGTTGCATTGCTTGCTTGCTTGGTGTGGATATCTCCTCCTCTGTAACCTGGATACCTATGAGCAGCAGATAGGCTGCAAATTTATGTTTTTATTGGATTTGCCATATGTTAATTCAAATTTCCACAAAAGTCGTCTTGGTACAAAATATAGCAATCAAATAAGGCTAAATATTTGGACTGGGTGTTATTCCTCTTGGTTATTGTCATCTGACTAATGTACACGGCCCATCAAAAATGACGGGGTTCGATATTTTCCTCGAATAAATTTCCCAGATGTGGATGCCAAACAAATACCTCCATTCTAATAGCACCCGCGATTAAAATATTTTTGTACTTGTGCACTGGGGAAACTAGTATCACAGTCACAAGTATCCTTCTAATCAAGTCAAAGCAGCTGTCTCTTGAGAAGCGGCAATCAAACAAATAAATAAACACACCAAGGGTATTGTAAGGTGAGATGGGCAAGCACACGAGAGAGGGAGGAATTTCCATCATGTCACTGCAAAAAAGAGCATTTACCATGCCAGGTTTTGCTCCTGAAGCTCACCTGAGAAGTCGCTAACTTTTGCCCTCAGCGACACCGCTACGATGGCAAGGAAGATACGGAAACATCTTTTCTGATACTTTTTGCGAAAAACGGAGACAATGAAAATTTTTCATGATGTTCATGAGAAAATAAGTCAGTTTTGTTTGATCAGTTCTGCTCAAGTAAAAAATTAGCTGTTAATGTTCTTGCTCTGGAGCATCTTCACTTGTAAATAGAATATTTCAGTAGTCAAAAATGACAGTTTTTCTAGTTAGAGATGTGAAAGGAACTCATTGGTAAAACTTTTTAAATAAACTGTAAGAGTGGATCCCTTCTTTATCCAACTATTTTACATCAGTGTTAAGATACCTTATGGATAAATTTTGGAGAGCAAAAACGATGTACAATACAGTGTGTCCAACAAAAACCCGAGTCGAGTATTTTATTCGAGGATTTATCTTCCCGTATCAGTAATGACATTAAAATACCAAAATCATTTAATTTAAAGCAAAGTTATAATGGTATTACTGATACAGGTATTCTTATAATGGTATTACTGATACAGGTATTCTTATAATGGTATAACTGATACAGGTATTCTTATAATGGTATTACTGATACAGGTATTCTTATAATGGTATTACTGATACAGGTATTCTTATAATGGTATTACTGATACGGAAAAATAAATACTCGGTTCGAGTTTTTGTGGGACACACGGTATACGAGTAGAAACAAAAATGAGCGGTCATTCAAGTTTTCAAGGTATATGAGTAGCGTCGGACACACCAATCAAACAAGCAACAAATTGTGTGTTAGATGATTTGTACTGGAGAATGACCAACAGTTTGGGGCTGGTTTGCTTGCTAGCTTGTTTGCTTGTTTGCTTAATTGTTTGTTTGCTTGTTTGATTGTTTGTTTGCTTGCTTGATTGTTTGTTTGCTTGCTTGGTTGTTTGTTTCCTTGCTTGATTGTTTGTTTGCTTGATTGCTTGCTTGCTTGATAGCTTGTTTGCTGGTTTGCTTGTTTGCTTGATTGCTTGCTCGTTTGTCTACTCGCTTGGCGTGTAAATCTCCTCCTCCCTGTAAACTGAATACCTATGGGCAATTGAAAGACTGCAAATTTTATTCTTTTATTGGGATTTACCGTACACACTGTATATTGGTTTAAATATTTCCAAAGTGATGCTGCTGCAAAACATAGCGATTGAAAGTACCAGAACGCATTTAAGCCATTCGTCCAAAAATAATTAAGGATGAATTGGTGCCTTGACTTAAACAACGCCTTTTATTTTACATTGTCATGTTAACATTATGCAAAATTAATAAATAAATGTCCCTGAAATGAAATAAAAAATGTATTTAAGACAAACAGAAACACATGAATATAAAGTAAGAATGTACATTCTACGTATTGAGAAACCTAGAGTTTTATCTTTAATAGGACATTCAAGTCAGACAGAAACACACGAATGCAAAGTAAGACTGAGCGGGTTGAGAACGCTGGAGGTTTTTATCTTTAATTGGACATTCAAGTCAAACAGAAACACGCGGATATAAAGTAAAACTGTGCATATTGAGAACGCCGGAGTTTTATCTTCAACAGGATGAAAGCTTCTCTCCTGAGAGCAGCCTGCCCTCATCGCTCCGGTGCCGCTGGGGCGATATCAGGCTCTCCAAAGATCGAGTAGCGAGGCTCATTTCCCAATTACAATCCAATTAGCTGCTTATCGTAAATTAATCGCTCCATTTCCGGGCTCCAACAATTCTTGAGGCGGTAATTTCCGGGCCCCGTAAACATGCTACGGCCGCTCCCAGCATAAAGAACTGCTGGCAACGGCCTCACGCTTCCTCCTTATAAATCTCCCACTGTAAAAGTGTGAGCTCGAGAGCCAGCCAAAGTTGTACCAAAAGTTGTGCTCTGCTGGAATCGGTTCCATACGGCATTACCAATTTCAACGTCCAAAGTAAATATACTAAATTCTTTCCGGTGATGTGGAACGTGATCTAACATGTGATGCTTTTTGTTTCTGTTTGCATTGTTGAAAGTGACCCAACCTGTGATGCTTTTCATTCCTGTTTGCATAGTTTTTATAAAAGTTTAATCATAAATTCGGTGTGAAAACGGTCGCATTTTGGCACGGAATAGGTTGGAGTGCCTCGCAGGAGCTCAACAACGTCGTGAACGCCTGCGAAATTGAGAGCCGAGTGCTACCGGAAAAAAAATATCGGTGATTCATGACCTCATTTTATGGACGGATTTTGAACGGCGACATTCGGTTATTTATTCCATCGATAAGGTATATTTGTGAACGTGCTTTGACAAACTTAATGCAAGCAAGCGTGCTAGTGCAAGTTTGAAGCAAGTCAGCCTTGTGTTTTGTACATTATTGGTAGTTAAACAAGTAGTTAAGTAGTTTATTTCTAGATTGCTTCACAACGTTGAAATGTTTTTCCGGCACAGACTGATAGTCTCCAGACATTTCGATTACAAATAGAATAGAATGGACCACATGAGAACAGAACAGAATAAAACAGATGAGAACAGACTAAAACAGATGAGAACAGACTAAAACAGATGAGAACATAATAAAACAGATGAAAACAGAATAAAACAGATGAAAACAGAATAAAACAGATGAGAACAGAATAAAACAGATGAGAACAGAATAGAACGAAACAGAACGGCGTGAAACGGAGCGGAACAGTACGGCACAGTACGAAACAAAACGGCACAGAACGGAACAGCATGAAACTGTATGAAACGGAACGGAAACGAACAGCATGAAGCAGAAAGGAACAAAACCGAATGAAATACGCCAACAGAAACAACCCAAGTTTCCCACTTTCTGCTTATTAACTCCCGCTCAAATACTCGCGCTAGCACCACAGTAACAATGGAAGAGAAATAGAACAATTACACACATAGTCATCAGCCTTCACTCTCAAGCACCAGTGTTATTGTTAACGTAGTGGAGCTATCGTTTCGCAGAAGTGTGGTGCCAAAATTCGGAAGTTTTTTCGCACTGTCAATAATATAAAAATGGGAGCTTGGTGATTTTTTCTGCTCCTATTTCTCAGTACCTGAAATGGCTCAAAACAAATTAATTTATTTCAAATTCATATCATATTACTTAATAATTTAAAAGATCAAAATAGATCTATCAGAATATGGGATTTCAGTAGACCTGCTTGCAAAATTCAATAAGCTTTCTTTTTCACCTGGAAAATAGTTCAGATTTTTGCAGTCAACTTCAGGCAAAATTTCCTCACAAAAATTCCGCGACTGACAAGTTTTGAGCGAGGAGAATGCGTTCATGGTCATCAAAGGAACACGGGCGGTGGATGCCCTCTGAAGCGTATCATTTTGCGCTGCTAATGTGCGTCAAATTATACTACGGATAAAATATTGAGGAGTGACCGCATTCTTTTGACATACGCATAGAACAGAGATTCCTAACTTTATTTCGCTCCGCACTTCTGAAGAAATTTCATTCGTACCTCGCACCCCATGAAATGAAATGCCAACTTATAGCCAATATCCTCTTATTTACCTGCACTTTCCACGCACCCCCTGGAATATCGTCTCGCACCCCTGGAATATCGTGAACACACCCCTGGAATATCGTCTCACACCCCTGGAATATCGTGCACACACCCCTGGAATATCGTCTCGCACCCCTGGAATATCGTGTACACACCCCTGGAATATCGTGCACACACCCCTGGAATATCGTCTCGCACCCCTAGAATATCGTGCACACACCCCTGGAACATCGTCTTGCACCCCTGGAATATCGTGCACACCCCCCTGGAATATTGTCTCGCACCCCTGGAATATCGTCTCGCCCCCTGGAATATCGTCTCGCACCCCTGGAATATCGTCTCACACCCCTGGAATATCGTCTCGCACCCCTAGATCGTCAGACAACCATGCCTTTACCTTTTTATCATCCCTTCCTCTTCTTTTGCAGAATTTCAGTTCGGACTTTTTCATGTGCATGTTTCGTGTTGGGATTTTGAGTGTTGGTCATATTACTTGCGATCAAGCGCATTCCACAAGCTCTGCCTTCTTTTATCATCCCTTTCCTCTTTTTTGCAAAATTTGAGTTCACACTTTTCATGCGCTTGTCCATGTTATTGGTGTGGTCTGCGTGACTCATGTTGCTCGCGGTGAAGCGCTTCCTACCGCTCGCTTACTGAGCTACCTCTCTCCAAGTAGCTATCTCACATCTATGTCCTACTGTTGCCCAACTGTTCTTTATTGTTGCCAATATTTTATTTTGTTATCACTGTATTTAATAGCTCACCTATAGAAATATATGAGGGATAAATGCAGCCAGTTCTTCTCCTAAACCCCAGGTTAAAAATCTATTAGAATAACTGCAATGACTATCACAAGCACTGCTTTAATGTTAGAATTAACCTTTTATTTATATTGATTTTATTTCATTTATTTACATAATCATTTTACATCTCTTTTGTGTGTTACGTAGAATTCGTGCAAAAAAGTGTGTGTAGTTACAAACATAGTTTGTTTGTAAAAATTTTGAAATGATTTGCGAAACAATTTCAGAGACATCTCACGAGCAAATATGAACTAACAAAAATGTATTCTTTTTAATTTTGTATCATATAGGTGTAAAGTAATATTATGACGAAGATTCTTCATGTAATTTTTAGAAATAACGAGATCAAATTTCGAAGGAAATTTTGAATAACTGGAAAAGTGATTCATGATTTTCGGAAAAATTCTATCACATTTGGACATTTAATGCGACACCGGAGAAGCACAAGTGGAAAAAAATTTCAGTTATTTTTAAAAATTAACGAAATTTGGTCAGAATTTTTCAATGCAATGTCTCTCTACAATATCTAATTAAACATTACCCTCCTGTACACAGCAAAACGACGTCACTGCCACTCATCGCTCTGCTGCAGAGTCATTTCAGTCACACATTCCGCCCGTCGTGTATCTCAAACGTTTGGTCGTATAGCCGTCCCACACACACCACACACACACACACACACATACACACACTGCACCTCACAGCCGTATACCGCAGAAGTATGATCAAATCAGCCACGTACTTTGAGTGTCACATCACTCACACATTACACACCATAGTGTCGTTCTGTATATCTCAAAAGCATGGTCATATAACCAACACACACACCGCACCTCACAGCTGTGTGCCGCAGAAGTATGGTCACATCAGTCACGTCCTTTGCACCTCACAGTCGTAAGCTGCAGAAGCCACACCAGTCTTCACACATACGACACCTCACAGTCGTAAACTGCAGAAGTTACATCAGTCGTCACACATACGACACCTCATTGTCGTTGTACAATTTTTTTTACAAATCGTACTTTCGTGTACATTTTTCCTATTGTAAACTTTGTGCTCCAAAGGAGTTTGACCCTTAATATCTGCGGCAAATCCGCTTTCGAAGTTGACCTGAGAGAAAAATTTTTGCAAGCGACAGCTCACATTATTCTTCGTATGCTTGTCGTATTGCAACGTACTTCCTGGGTGCTTCCTGGCCGCATCCTGCCGTCACTGCAGTGCACTTATCGGTACGCACGCAGTGCCGGATCATTATATATTTTATCATTTAAGTGAATTGTCGGCATGACGCATCCGCCGACCTGTCAAGATTTGTTAGGAGTGACCATCGTTGTCATGCGTCGCTGCTAAAATTTTTGGCCAGAATGGGCCAGCGTGGAGCTTCGGAGCGGGGAGCGACTTGGGCAGAGGAAGGATCTTACGCCAATGGCCTTTAATCTACTGGGTATGTCTATAGGCACTATTAGCCTATACGCGAAGGTGGTCCTCAAGACATGATTCACCATGTTCCTGATCTGGAAGGAAAAGGTCCTCTAACTTCAGTGTACTTCGGGTCGGTCGGACTGCAGTCCATTAAACAAATCACTCCTCAAGAGTAACATGCATACTAAGCCCCATGTGTGCATAATTCAATATTTATTCGATTTGTATCTTAGTGCCATGAATGTATACTGTTTTTCTTTTGTCTTCAGAGAGTTTTTTTTGATGGAGGAGAGGTAGAAAGCGAGTTGAAGTATATGTAACTTTTCTCAACAAATGTAGACCTCAACTTTGATAATTCTCCTTTAGCTCCATCACGATTTCCGTGTGCTGTGTGTGCTGGAGAAACTATCTACTTAAGACGCAAACAAAGCCTCTACTGGGAAAATTTTGTATAGTCTTAAATTTCGAGGCAAGTTTCCCGTTCCAAGTCTCAGTTCACGATCCATGTCGTAGAGTTCAGGTGATCTTAGAGTTCGCTGCTAGAGCTTCTTGCGATGAAGTCCGAACTTAGATACCATCTGATTCACCCATTCTGTCCTCAGCTTGTATGGGTCAGAAAAAATTGCGATTCCCTCTATCTTTAGAATCTTCGTTTATTTCCTTCCAAAATCTTTCCTCAAATTGTGAAACAGGTGTTAGAAATAAGCTGTCCGTTGGTGTCTGGTTCGTCTCATTTACAGATGTTTGAAAAAAGCTGCACGTTTCTTAATTGAAAATTTTCATTCCTGGTTTGTATCATTAACTCCTGGTTGAATATTTTTCCCAAGGAATTTTAATGGATTTTAATAATTTTGTGTTTGAATTCATTTCAGGAGTAAAATTGATTACGGCGTGTCTGTTAATTTCAAGAATGTTATTGAGTAAAATAGGCGTTACATGCATAATATATTGGGCCATTAATGGACAAAATAATGACCCTAACGTGGCATTTAAGGTACATTTGTTTCCACGCGAGTGTAAAAAATGTAAATTTTCCTTTTTTTCCACCCGCTGTCATTCATTAATGTCTCTCAATAAGTCAACATTTCAACCCTTGTGCCGATGGTTGGTGCTTTCAGGGCATTAATTAATTAACTTTATTCAAATCCAGCATTTAATCAATTTTAGTGAAACATTTAATCAGTTTTAATTTATTTCAATTAAAGTTTTGTTATAAATAAGTTTGACTACTGCATATTTAGACGTATATATAAATATATATAAAATATATATATATATATATACATACATATACATATATATATATATTAGATACATAAACTCTACATAGGAAATGCATTTTAAAAGTCCGTTTTTAGCAAAGATCTAGCTACAGATAAGGTCGTCTTTGGCCTATTTATCGACATCGGCTGCAAGGAGCAAAAAATGAACAGTGTTTCCTTTCATAATTATTTAATGTGAATATTGGAACCTAAATCAATCAACGAAATATGAAGTTGAGTTCACCGGAGAAGCGAATTCAGGCGGTAGAACCCAAAAAAGAACAGATTCTTTTATTGTGTAAGCAGGGCAACAGATTCACTCGTTTACAGTTGTGCGTCGAGCATTGGAACTGTGTTTGAATTTTCATCAAAAGAGTCCTGTGTTTACTTCCGTGAAGCGAATCAAGGTTGCTGGCTAAAAGAGATCATGCAGTTTTTGCTCTAGGCTTAGAACGTATCAATACATGCCCCAGAAAATCAATAACACTATCACAATCAATAACACGAGCTGTTGTTTTTAGAAACTGTAAATCAGAATCTCAAATTCACGCGGAATGATCCGGAATTTATTTTGAAAATCATTCAAACTTCGTAAACACATCGCCTTCAACCCCCAAAAAAAAAAGTTTTACAGAGGTTTCAAATTCTCGTGCATTCAAATATATTTAAATTATTCAAATTCAATTGGGTTCGGCTAATCTAACAATCAAGTGCTCAAAAATTCAAGTTCTTATTGAAGTGCGATCAGAATATCAACATGTGCCTTTCTGTCCAACTCCAGAGGATGTAAAGGTTCTGTGAGGTCTCAGCCGGATGACGAGATCACAATGTTTCCGCAATTCCTTCGCTTCTGCCCTTAAGATTAAAAATTACCTGATGAGGGATTTCCATGCTTAAGCAGAAGTTCCAATTATGCAAATTTGATCGAGTAAATCTAGGAACTCCGTGCGCAAACGAACGGCAATCAATTGAAGAAAGTTCAGCAAATGTGCTGCCCATTTCAATTAACCTTTAGGGGTCTTGACTAACTGTGTTGATTAAAATCTACGACCTTTAAGGTTTATAAAGTAAGGGAAATTCCTCTTTACGGATAGCATCGATTTGAACGTATAAAGTTGAGCTTCCTTAATTAACGTGGTGCTTCTACGAGCCTTCCAGTAACATGGATACCAAACATTTTCTACCAGATTCTTTCCGAAGCAACAAAATATGAATTATTTTTACATCTTCAGAAGGGAAAATTGTAATGAATTTCACAGAGGATTTCTGATAATGCTCACAAAATAAGCACCTGCTCTCCCCGCAAAACAGTTACATAGAAGGCACAAATCAGGGTTTCTATGTGGGCCGTGAGCAACTGTAGCTTCTTCGTGAGTGTGAATTCTCCCTGACGCTAAGAATTATAGATATATTTACGTATCCCAACAATGTCCATTACTAGAATTAAGACACATGAATGAACTTTAAATCTATCACGGAACAATAGCAGCATAGTAAGCTGCGAAGCTTGTACGACAAAATATGTTGTGGTGAACCAGACGAGGTGTAATATTATTTGAAACTTGAAAGAACACAGAATAATTTTCTGCCAGATTTAAATGATTCAAACTGAACAAAAACATAATCCAAACATCTTGAGTACCAGTGGTTTTCAAACAAAAGCTCGGCCAAACGTAATCTGTGTAGTTTGTTTTTAAAATTCATAAACTTCTCTAGTGCTGAATATTGGAGTTTGTGCGGCTCATATCCAGGAATTATTGCTCACATGCCCTAGCGGCGCAGCAACGCGACCAAGCGGCTTAGCAACTCAACATGCTATATAACTCTAATAAATACACAAAATAAAAGTATCAGACGAAAGAATACCCTTTAAAATTGTACGTTTAAACAGAATTTTCACGAGTAAACTATGGCTCTAATTTTAAAAACACCGTAATTTTTTAGAGTACTGTAGAGAAAGAAAAAAAGGAGACACTTGCGTAGATTTTAGCAGCGCAGTATTTTAGATTGTATCATATCGTATATTTTCCTTATGGAAAGCGAGAGAAGAGTGGACATTGAGCAGACAAGGTGTCGTACTATGTTTTTAAATCCAGC
>JACJUY010001015.1:85764-107676 GCA_014220935.1 Platorchestia sp. MABIK | reverse complement strand
CCAATGCCCACTGATGAGGACAGACACTTTCAACACACACTACGAAAAATTTTGCAGCTACACTACCTACATGTCGTTACGAAGCGCTAAATCCTCAAGATATGCTGCATGACAATCCTCATCTTGATAATCGTCTGAAGACATTTATTTATTTTAGCCATTTTCTTAGAACTCACCTAGATACTATGACAATAATCCCAAGCCAGAAAACTCAGCGCACTTTGATATTTGAATCGTGCGAATGAGGATGTTCATAACTACGATTATAACAGAGCAGAGAAGCGGGGAATTCCTGCATATTATAGAGCACACTGCCAATCGACAATTTGCCAACATGTGTTTGGTGCTGAATGGCTAGAACGACAAACGCAACCAACAACAGAACCAACCTGGACTGGAATGACAAACACAACCAGCAACACAACCAACCAGGACTACAGGGCAAACACAACCAAACATTCCCCTCAGAGCCGTCGTGTAACTTAACAGAAGGGCGATGCTAGGGAACTTAGGGCTAGAGAGGGTCATTGTGATGCTGGCCAGCCCAAAAGGGCGGCTGGATATTTGCGATGCGGCAGTTAAGGCAAAGTTGCCGTGATTTGCGCATTTCTTTCGTAGACTCTTGGACAAAGTCGAACGGGTTGCTCACAGCTAATTGCGCCTCTTTTTCTGACGGCTTTCCAGCCAGTGTCATTTTTTTTCTTCAGCTCAAACGCAACCGAAAGAACCACAAGCCTTCGTTGTACCTCATGCTGGGGGAATCTGAAAATGAAAGGGTGTTTGAATAGGTAAAAATTTAGCTATATCTCCTGAGTACTGCTGTACGAAAATTTATGTGTTATTTGTCGATATTACTTAAGAAAATGTAAGTAGAGTTAGATGATATCAGTTTCTCTCCAACTGAGGGTTAAGGCTTTACGTACAGGCTACCATGATCAATACTTTAAGGCAGTTCAAAAATCCTTGAAACTAGAAGTTTCATAACCAAACAGATTATTGTTAATGACTTGACGGAGTCATTGATCGTGAATAATGAATGCAGTTTACTGGTTTGGTGATCCGAAGAAGCATCTTCTTGAGCCGTTTGCGATGCAAATATTTCTTTTCCAATAAATACATATCGTCAAATTCAGTTTCTCAAAGCTGAAGCCATGTGATGATATTCTGCCTTCCACACAAAGTTACTGCGTGACAGAGATTATCTCGATCATCATCTCTAAATTTTGCAGCTAAACTAACGACAAGCACTCACGGAGTAAATTTATGTAGGTGAACTGCAGACACAAGTGTTAGGTCCGGCGTGTCAAGTGCTGATGAAAATCCGAGGGCGTTTAATGAAATCTTATGTGCAGGATCCCGAGACTTGTGTCAATTTCATGTGCGCCTCTGAGTTTTATTTCTGGACATGGTGACGATATATTATTCAAATTCTAAACAAAAAGTATATTTCTGCATCAATATAGATGTACCAGCGTAGAGAGAAGAGGTATTTTGCTGAAACCTCTCAATTTGTCTAACACATTTGTGAAGGGCAACTTGAAAACGGGATCCTGTTTTTTTAATGCTGAAACACTCAACTCTATTCTGTCATCAAAACGGGATCCTGTTTTTTTAATGCTGAAACACTCAACTCTATTCTGTCATCAAAACGGGATCCTGTTTTTTTAATGCTGAAACACTCAACTCTATTCTGTCATCAAAACTAAATTAGAATGTAATTGCAGCTTTGTGATCCCTTGATGTAACTTTTTTTACTTTACTCTATATTCCTTACTTAACGCCTGATTTCACACTTGAGAAGGAATTCACTCAACTTTTTGAGACAGAGGCTATCAAGTTTTTCCAAAAACAAACAACGGCCCCGAAATTTTTCGACTTAAATACAGGGAAATAAATTCATTGTTTCTAGTTCAGAATTGCGCTTTGAAATCAGAGCAGAGTGAAAATACTGCATAATGGAGCTGTAGGTTGACACTCGAGATTGAAACTCCTCATCTTTCGAGACGGCTTTAACCCTTCACTGCGTGGTGTGTCAAATATGACATATACCAAATTTTGATACACATAGAAATAATGAATTGAGAGAAATGCATTTCTACGATTTGTACCGCTAATGAGACATACTATATGTTCAAGTTCAGCGCCCTTCGAATAATGAAAATGTCACTTTCACTTCCGTAGAGTATTTCGCTCCGACAACTGTAGCCTCAATGTTGCTAAAGCGACAGGTACACGTATATCTGATGCTTTGTATTAAAAATGGCAGCCACAGCGAATTGTGGCGATATTTTTGAGTATTAAAGGCAGGCGCTATTTCAGAGCGTAAACTTTACAATAATTTCTGTTTGGCTATGCGAGCTGTGAGCTGTCGCAAATTAGATAAAACTATTGCAAAGACAAGGCATGCAGTGAGCTGGACGGCTCAGGGTAAGATAACGATTGTGGGTCAGGTCGAGATCGTGATTTGCGAAACAAATCGTAGGAAAACTACTGCGTCCTGGGAGACACACTGTACTATGCTGCATGGCTGTGCATGTGTGGATAGGCTGAATTATGCTGTGTGAGTGTATTTTTGTTTGTGATACACTAGATGATGTTGTGTGTGCGTGTAAATGTTGTGTGAGCACGTTTTATGAGCGTGTATATGTTGTGTGAGAGCGTACATGTTGTGTGGGCGTGCATATGTTGTGTGAGCACGTTTTATGAGCGTGTTGTATGACGTGTTGTGTGAGCGTGTGTATGAGGATGTACTGCATTGCGTATCATAACTGGAGATGACAACCGTGTGTTTGACTTGCACGCACGTACACACATATCGAGAAGAAAATAACCCGACTCCAAGGCCGTGTCGCTGTGTACGTGTGTAGGAATCAAAAGCAATTAGACGTACAAGTCTGCTTTCTTCAGTAGTAGATCAAAATTTTAATTCAATGTATATATATTTGTTGTGAACTAATAATGTTCGTGTCTTATTTCTTAAAGTAAAAAAATCACTGCTTAATCAACCTAGGAAAAATAGAGATGAACTCATGGACAACTTCATAAATCCTGCAACCATTTTTACCCTCATAGTTGAGCAAGCATTTGCCCTTAGTACGGCACGGCATGTCCCAACTGAATGACCGCGGGCATTTATGCTGCAAATCAGTACTGGTCTACGGAACACATCATTGCTGCAGCAGCTTCGCCTCTGGTACGTGTTCTTTTGTTCTGCCAAAAAGGCAAGGACCGTAACTCTTGCTGGTAGGAACCGTATAGAATATTTACTGTACTCTGAATCTCAGTATTTTTCTTCGCAAAATCTTGGATTCCGTCGAAGTTTCCTTCCCTCGGGAATTTGGAGACCGGCATCGAGAGAAGTGAGATACCGACTGCTGCCAGACAAGATCTTTCGCAGTCGGTTTATTAACTTTGTGTTTCCAAATGTTGAAGTCTTGAATGGTGATTCAATTTTATTGTTTTTTATTTCTATAAGCACACACGTTTTAATGCATAATTTATTTTAGTAGAAACAGAATGGTTTCAAAATTTTACAACATGTGTGGAGATTTTCCCTTTTTGTGGAAAAATATAACACTTGATGTTTTTTTTCACAAAAGTTGAGAAGGGCTTTGAAAATTTCCAGGTCGATGGCGCCTGAAAAAAAAACATTAATGAAAATTCAAATGCAGCTCAGATTTACGTAAATTCTAATTCAGCTTACCTTCACGTACAAATTTGGCAAGAAGCTTAGGTCAGTAAAAATTTTGTTCATTGCATAAATTTAAAAGTTAACAATTCCCTGCAAGTGAATTAATTTTGACCGCCCGTTGAGCCTTCATTCCCTCAAAACAGATTTATGAACAGGCTTGAGAATTGAAATCAGAAACAAAAAAGCTCATTAAGACATTGGTCGCGATGTGAGCCACCGGTGTATACGGAAGGAATGTTCATATTGTTACTGACCGGCCAGCAGTCACAAACTCATTTTTCATAAATACTAAATCAAAGCTAACTGAAGGAACGATCCAGGTATTGTTAGCGATTCTAAAAATTGCTTACTACAATTAACTTCGGGCTGTAGAGCAGCAGAAGCTAAGCTGAAGCTTAGAGCTGAATATTGAACTTCAATTTAACGAATTACGATCATAAATCCATCGCGATCAACGAGTTAAACCAGGATATTCTTTGAGTTTCAGTCGGCTCCTTCCAAAGGGACATTTCCAGCCGGCATCTTTCGGGAACTCGCATGTCTTTATTGAAGTCATCTACGGAAATTAGAATGTCATATCCTGCCGTCAAGAGGCAGTGAGCTCTAAAGTTGCTCAAGTGCCGCTCAGGCTCTCAAATAGATGCTCTCGCAACGTTAGATATGCATATTTATCCGCTCTGCTCCAGAGGTATAAACATCAAAAGATTTTCTCAAAGAACTCTTAAAGTCTTGAAGAATGCAACTAATCATCACTTCAAAGCCTTTTGAAAAGGCTGCATATTATGCCAAAGCAGCGTGCTCGAGCACAATGAAGCGTGTTGACGTAGAAAATTAATCTCCATTCATCTATCCTGTTTTCATGCATTAAAGCACTGAAGCAGTTTTGACTTCTCAATCAACGTAAATACTCGAGACGTGAAAAAATAAATCGTTCATTTAGAAGGAAAACTTTCGTAATATTGTGAACGTTAGACCGTAAGAAAACATTCTATAATTATTATATCACGGCGCAGCGTTTCGATGCTCATTCTTTTTTTACTTTTTTCTCAAGGATGTACAAATGAAGTTGTTACGATGCTCCTTTTTCTCCTTTTTTCATGAATGAAAAAATTAAGTTTGTTTCGGTGCTCATCCTTTTTTTACTTTTTTCTCAAGGATGTACAAATGAAGTTGTTACGATGCTCCTTTTTCTCCTTTTTTCATGAATGAAAAAAATTATGTTTGTTTCGATGCTCATCCTTTTTTTCCTTTTTTTATGAAGGAGAAAATCAAGTTTTTTCATGAAATTTGAATGACAATTTTACGAGACTGAATGTGGCTCTGCAGAATGCGCTCAGTGGCCGATGTTCTAGCTAAGATCATTGAAGTTGCATTCCGCTACTGGGCTTCCGAAAACTTCCGTGGTTGCAAAATCTTTTAATTTTTCTGCCACTTTGAAGTGGGCAAAATGTGTCCTAAAATGCGATTTTCCTCTTATCATTGAGGCTGATTTCAAACTCGAAAGAATAATTCAATACAGCGGGATTCTTGTCTATTTTTAATACATTAAAAGTCTTAAATTCTTGAAGCGTACGACCTAAATGAAATGAATCAAGTTTGCAATGTTATTTTTCCAGTTAAAAATTGAAATAAAAAGTAAAAAAAGGAATTTAAAAAATTGTCTAGTGTAAGGAATTATTTTGGAGATTCCGTGAAGAATTGAAAATTCGTGGCATCAGAAAATCGTCATTTAACATTGTGAAAAATTTCTAAGTGATCATTGTCTAAACTTTATAGAAAATGTAAAGTCGCTTTAAAGATACTACCTAATGCCATCGTATGTGGGTGAAAAAAAGATAAAAGTCCTTAAAAACACATTGAATTCTGTATTCGAAATGTTGCCACCTATTTCAGGAAGCATAAACGTATGATGTTAACATTTTTTTTTATAAAGGAAAAGTTTCCTAGCCTCAAAACAATATAAACATTTCTCTGGTTCACAAGACAAAAGATGCGGGAAGGAAGTTGTGAGATGTAGCGCTTCTTGACTCATGTTACCAGATAAGTCTACGGAATCTGACACATAAAAATACAATGCTCGTAAGAACGCCAGAGCAGGTGTCAGCAGTGTGCCCAAACGTGGTAGCGTTCCGACTTCTGACGGTCAAATACGTCGATTATTTTTAGCGCAGTTTGTCAAATTCACCAAGCTTTCAGAATTTTCACTCTCTGGGCATCAATTCAAATGTTTTATTACTTTTTCGATTATAAAATATAATATCTGTGGAATATTCCACCAGACATGCCATCAAAACTGTTGCCGGCTGGACGATCGAGAACGCCAACAAAATTTTTTTGGTAAAATTCAGTGTAACTGCAGGTGAAATGCAGCAAAGATTTTTAGAAAATCTAATCTGAAGTTTCAACCAACGTACTAATAGATATAGAATTTTGTTTATGTTTCATCTAGCTCCAAAAAAAAATCACTCTTACTTGACCAATGTTTCAAAATGTGTAGCTTTCAAGCAATGTAATTTCAAAATTCTACGCACATAATTTCATATTTTGTCGTTCACTGCGGAAACATGATTTCAAAATACAACTATATTTCGAAATATATTTTTCTAACTTGAAGGAATTTTGAAATTCGAGATTAGTGCACGCCGTGTATAAGCACACTCCTAAAATCAAAGTGAAATGTGAAACTAGCTTATTTTGAGGCATAAATATTGCTGAAATTTTAAGAATTTATCATACTTTTCATTTTACTTCAACTTTCTTTTAGACATGTCCTAAAACAGCGTTTTCAATGTGCAATAAAACATTGTAAAGAAAAACTGATACGGCTTTCTAAATTACGATCTTAAAACCTCATCAATCCACTTTATGCAAGATTTATTAATTACACTGCGGTTCTAATACAGTCAAATTTGAATGAAAATATACATACACACATACACATACCAGGTGATAGATAATGTAGATGGTCCTTGTTCGGGCGCCACCCTTTTGATGGTGTCCCTATCTTAGGCCGCCGTCACACGGAGACCAAATGGTCACGTTTCATAGTAATCATCTACAGTCAGCGGCACTACTCGGTCTAGCTGTCTGGTGCCACGAAACCGTCAGATTTCAGCCTTAGTTTGGGACCAGTTTGGTCAAACTAAGGCTGAAATCTGATTGTTTCGTGGCCCTGGACAGACCGAGTAGTGCCGCTGACTGTAGATGATTATGATGAAACGTTACCATTTGGTCTCCGTGTGACTGAGGCCTAAGTTAGGGATACCTGAGGGTAGTTAGTTGATAGATAAAAAGCCGTATTTTCTGGGGCTCCTTATTCCGTAAGAATCTTCCTGATTTTCAGGGATAGGAGAAGAAGTTAGATTTGCTGACTGATAAAGCCGTAATTTCTGAGGCTGATTTATTCTGTTGGAATCTTCCTGATGTTTAGGGATAGGAGAGAAAGTCAGATTTGCTGACCTTTATTTATTAAGTTGAGATTCGTCAACAATTTTTCCGTAGCTGCGAATAGTTTCCAACATTTTTCGGAATTCCAGATCGCTGCGTGAAGAAGCTAATGTTTTAGCTAAGTAGCGAAATTTCCGCAAAATAAGTCCAGCGAAAAAGCGATTAAACTAGCAAGCTAACAAGCTAACGAAAATTTGAATATCATGACAGAAATCCGATTCGCAAGTCTCTATGATACGCGAGCTGAGTTTATTTTAGGGAAGCATTATTTTCCCTCCGTAGTACAAAAACACCAGTCGACCTATCTTGGCGATGGCTTAAACACCAGGCTTCTCCTCCCTACGGGAACGGGTAACCGACAGCAGGCCACAATCAATCACCCCTAGTCACCAGGAGGCCTGCCCGCGTGTGATGGAGTTGACCTGTCTTGTGCGGGTGGAGGGGCTGCACTCAATGAAGCTGTCGGGGTAAACCAGCTGTGGCTGTCGGGCCTGACTGTGAAAGATGGTTGTGCTGGGCTGCCACTGATCCGGGCGGTTCTGGTGCGGCCAGTGCTGCCCTCTCGCCTCCTGGTGACTAGGGCAATGAAATATATATATTCAAAATATTTATTCAATCAGCTCAACTCATTTCGAACCAGTGCGAATCAATTTTTGAAATTTCTCAAAGAAGCTTAGCGAATTAAAATACTTTATATAAATATTGTTCGGTGTTTTTCCTTTCTTTTGTGTATACGATTTTCCAGTTTCTTTAACTCTGTAGAATATTGTCACTAAGTTCTTTTTAAATGGGTTTTGTTAATATTTTTAATTTCTGCTCTCAGAATTTAGTTAACGAGTAATGTCATCGCTTTTCATCAGTAAAAAATTTGATTCTTTTTTTATTCATCCACGAACGTTCAGGAGATAGAACACGATCGAAGTTCTGAATTTGTTGTTACAGCTGAATGTTTTGTAGGTGAGCGAAAACTTTTCCAGCGTCTAAACAATTGTTCGTATCTTCTATGGCTGCCATAAAACGGTAACCTTAGACAATTTAGAATAGTTTAATTCTGTAGTCTAAGCTGTTTTCATCAGAGTTGAGGTTTAACTACTCGGCCACATGGCATATGTTCAAGAAGCTGAGATCACTGGCCATGCATGTTTTCAATCCATCACCTGAATAACTTTGATGCTCCTTTTGTGACACAATCCTCAGAGTACAGAAATTTTCATTAAATATTGATTATAAGTTCATCACTCAAGCAGTTGGTCTTATTTACATTGATTGCATTTCTCTAGCATCTCTCTTGTTGTACAACAATTTTTCATACGACCATTTCCAAAACATTCAAAAATGTCATTAATTTCTTTGCAAATGGAAAATTCCGGGTGAAATGAGTCACTTCGTATAAATTATATTTTTCATCACTAGAAATATACACAGACCACAATTCAGGCTGCGGTATTGCTCCAGTCACGACCTATCTGGTGCCAAAACTTTTAATGTGTCAACGCGATGGAATTCTAGGGTACTCTATTTTCTTTTCGCTCTATTTTCATTTCTCCGAAAATGAAGGTTACTTTTTCCCTTCGTCATTGACTAGGTATGATACTACCGGTGTACGGTGTGCGGGAGGGTGCGATGCACTTCTTGGCAATTCCGCTCTGCTGCGTGTGATGGAAAGTGTTATCATGCGCAATTTGATCTTGCGTACTATGTAAAGTCCTCGCCATGTGCAATATGGCCTTGCGTATTACGTGCAATACGACCCTGTGTATCATGTAAAGCCATTGTCATGTGCAATGTGACTGTGTGGACCGAAGGATAGTGATACGCCACACACTAATGGCCAGTATGGGGAGCGAGGGATAGTGATACGCAGGAGAGCCGCTGAATTTACTGACGACTGATACTGGAGAGTTTGACAGACGAAATGCGCCACTGAGAGCGTCGCACCCTAACTTATACTAGGGGGAATGGGTCACATCGCATATTTGCAAGCAATGTGCTGACATGACTCTGCGGATCATGTAAAGTCCTTGTCCAGTGATATTTCACCCTGTGTATTATGTAAAGTCTTCGCCATGTGCAATACCACCCTGCTTATCATGGAAAGCCTAATCATGTGCAATACCACCCTGCTTATCATGGAAAGCCTTATCATGCGCAATACCACCCTGCTTATCATGGAAAGCCTTATCATGCGCAATACCACCCTGCGTATCATGGAAAGCCTGATCATGCGCAATACCACCCTGCTTATCATGGAAAGCCTTATCATGCGCAATACCACCCTGCTTATCATGGAAAGCCTTATCCTGCGCAATACCACCCTGCTTATCATGGAAAGCCTAATCATGCGCAATACCACCCTGCGTATCATGGAAAGCCTTACTATGTACAATATGACATTGCATGTTATGACAAGCTTTTGCCATGTGCAATACAATTACACCATACATGTTAATAAAATTTTTGCCGTATGAAATATCTTCCTTCGTTTGCAATGACCTTTGACGTGTGGAGGTTGCGTGAGGGCTCTCTGGGAGCTTCGTCTCCTGGTGTGATTATGAACAACAGACTTTTAGGTCAGAGCTGTGATTACCATATTCTCCAATTATTCGAGTTCGCGGCATTCGTCAAATTCCTACTTCCCTTATTAAGATCCCAACTCTGGAGCAGTCTTTGTCAAGTCCAAAGTCCCATTCTGCAATCATTTATTCTCAGAAGAAAGAAAAGCAGTTCTCTATGTGTAGGAGTTGACTGATTATTGACAAACGTTTTCCTGCAGGTTTCTAAAAGAAAATACAAGTGCAAATATTTGGACACTCACAGCTTTCCACTCTGCAATGCTCAAAATGAATAAAACAGTTTTATTTTGTTATTACAATTGCAAACAGACTTTTTAATAAAACACAGTAAGTCATTGTTGAATTTTAGTATTCTTCAGCGTCGCTAAGAAGCTCAGGCAAATGTAAGCCGTTTGTCATGCGGGGTAAAATTGAAGTTTTAAAATGTTAGAATTTTTTCATGAATTTCATTGTTATATCAAAATTTCAATAGTTTTTCATTATTTGAAACATGCAGGTTACCTCATCGTCTGTCTTGCTACTCTGGCTATCATAGCGCTGTTTGTACAATACATGAATAAAAAGTGAAATCTTCAAAATTCGAGAAGCCAGACCTTTTTTCAAAAAGTAGCTCATCGTTTACAATATTTCGTTTTCAGTAAATGAAATTACAGCGTTTTAAAAACCAGTATATTGTCTCAGCTGATCCCATAACTCTTTTGATTCAACTTCAATAGCATTAATGATACTCCCGTACCCCAAATATGAAGGAAGCGGGTTTTAACATGAATTTAATCTAGTGAAAAATATAAATGTGTGATAATTAAAAATAAACGCCAATTTCTTTAACGCTCCTGGATGAGCAGAGCATAGGACTAGCCCTCTCATTCAAAGTTCTCAACCGAAGCTGCTATTGATATACAGTACGATCAATGATATCTTCTTTTCCAACTTTTCTAATTGGCGACATTTTTTTAGTTCTACTCTAATTGTTCTTCACTTGTAGAATTTAAAAAAAAAAATTTATTCATTCCAGTAAAATCATAAGTGATTTTCTTTGCGTTCTAACACGTAGATCAAGGCATTCTAACACGTAGATAAAGGCATTCTAACACGTAGATCAAGGTTCTAACACGTAAATCAAGGCATTCTAACACGCAGATCAAGGCATTCTAACACGTAGATCAAGGGATTCTAACACATTCACTAGAACAATCAAGGATATTATGATTTCACTCAGACTAGAAGAATGAAAGCCTAAAGATTCGACACCAGCAAAAGATAGATCCGAATCGAACTGATGTGAGAAATTCCGGTGACAAAACTTTATAATCAGTATAGAGTATATAGAGTGTTCAGTATAGAGCGTAATAATTTTTCAAGTACGGGCAGTATTGCAAAAGTTCATTTATCCCAGGTATTTTTAGTGGTCAAACAATATTCTCCGTGGAAAACATGATATTCTAATAAGCAGCACATTCATGCGTTCTGCCAAATCTCTGAACCTTTTCCTTTCACTTATTCAATTCCAGGGCTCAAAAGCATTCCTTTCGGCCCAGAGGTCCTCGCAATTGAGCCCCAGAATGAAATTCAAGCAATCGTAGCCCTCGCGTCCGGCGTTCTCATCCCTGTAACTCCCTCAATTGAACGAAGCATATTCTTCGAATTCAAACCATTCTCGCTACGAAAAAATTCTCCAATTGAGTTTACACGGACCATTCCCGAAGTGCTCTGTGTTAAATGCAATAACGCAGTCTTCTTCTTCTTCTTTAATATCAACCTCGCTACTTGTCTTTGAGATCAAGAATTTTTTTCAAGCCTGTCTGCTCGAGAATAATAAGTTGGGACTTTGATCTTTACTCGAGACTTTCTTGTAATCGTCGGAGCCGCTGAAATTTTTTCTTCTCTGCCTGATGGATCGGACAAGTTAATTAGAAACCAAGGGTATTTTTACTCAAAGATTGTAGTCTCTGTCTCGTGGAGGAAATCGAGACATGAAATTGGGCGAGCAATTTTAAAAGTAATGATTGAGAGAGAAAATTTAATTTAATTCTCCCGATGAAACATGAATGATTTGAGAAAAGAACATAATTGCTCAACTGCATCTCCTTAATGAATTTTTATTGGCACGAAGGAAGTGCATAGCAAAAAATGGTGTGACTTAACAAATAAAATTAATTTAACGTCCAGCTAGTTATTGTTAGTCGTGGAGAATTACGTTTCATTGTAGCCTAATTTTAAGCAATTATTTAGCCCAATTATTGAGCCTAATTTGGCCTAATTAAGTGCGTTGTAGCCTAATTAAGCGATAATTTAGCCCAATTATTCAGCCTAACTAAAAGTAATTTAGCTCAATCATTTCTACTATACAATGCAATTTGCTTGCAAAAGTCATAGTGCAGTTCGTGGTAACCGAAGTTAACAAATTAGAATGAGTCTACTTGAAGCATTCTGCGAGAGGCGAGACCGTACACTGAAGGATATTGGCTGAAAAAAGTTAACTTAGTGGAGAAAATAAATCAACCATTTTAATGCTGACAGGATCGAAAAATTAATGGATTGTGTCTCTTGTGAATAAAACAGTCTGACATCTCTGTAAATTTTGTTCGCAAAATGACTTGCTGATTTCCTGCCTTCAATCCCTTGAAAAATTTACAGCGCGACCTGAAGTTGTTATTTGTGAACTGCACCTCAAGAACGCAAACTTTCACAAAGTTCTTATATGTGAACAGTACTTCAAGAACGTAAACTTCATAAAGTTCTTATTTGTGAACTGTACCTCAAGAAGGTAAACTTTTACAAACATAGTAAATCAGGAAGGTTCAAAGCTGCATCTTCATACTGTAATGGCTCATATGACCCAGACAAGCGAGTGCAACCATTTGAAGGCTGTAGCGGAGGAAATGCTATTGCTCGCTTCAGACCACATCGCCTTTGATGTTTGTGTAGCGGTTACGTTCAACCTTGCCATTTGAATTTCTTCACATCGTCTGTTTTGAAATATTATAATTCACCTCTTTGAAATCATGCAGTTCATCTCTTCGTTTTTGAAATTTCGCCCGAGCGGCACAGGTTTGACATTTGAAATATCTTACACTACGGTGAGATATTTTTTAGTAGATTTGACATATTCGATATATTACACCTTGGTGACGCATTTTTCTGTAGATTTGATGAATGCGATATCTTACACAACCACGATGTATTTTTTGCAGGTTTGACTTTTTCCATATCTTTCGTTGCTACAGTGATGTATTTTTTGTCCAAAAGCTCTGAAAAAGCTAGTGTTCTAAGATGCAGTGTTCTCCACAATGAACAGTTGATACGCGTATTCACTTAGTAACTGCATTCTAATGATAATACAGTCTCGAATTCACACAAAAATAGACTAAAAGTACTATAAATAGCGTGGCTTCCTGAAGGTCAATTGCTTGGCCTCAAAATGGCAACTAATTTCAAATTAAGTACCACCTCGGCGCCATAAAAGTACGTACCGTAGAAAAGATTCATTGAGGCTTTGCTATACAGAAAAATTGCAATAGCATTATTTCCCCTTTTCGCTCCTCTGAGGCACGCAGCTGTGCTTCTAAGGCAAATCATTTCTAGCAGCTACTCTCCATTGCTCTAGGCTTCAAAATGCAACGGATTCTCCCGCTCTCCTACTGATGTAACATCAATATCTATACTCTCACCCTCATACCCTGCTCTCTACATATCATGTACTCCCCCGTACTTACTGCACTCTGTACATACTGCACTCTGTACATACTGCACTCTATACACACTGCACTACATACATACTGCACTCTATACACACTGCACTCTATACACACTGCACTCTAAACATACTGCACTCTATACATACTGCACTCTATACATACTGCACTCTATACATACTGCACTCTATACATACTGCACTCTATACACACTGCACTCTATACACACTGCACTCTATGCATACTGCTCTCTATACACACTGCACTCTATACACACTGCACTCTACACATACTGCACTCTAAACATACTGCACTCTATACATACTGCACTCTATACATACTGCACTCTATACATACTGCACTCTATACATACTGCACTCTATACACACTGCACTCTATACACACTGCACTCTATGCATACTGCACTCTATACATACTGCACTCTATACACACTGCACTCTATACATACTGCACTCTATACATACTGCACTCTATACACACTGCACTCTATACATTCTGCACTCTATACATACTGCACTCTATACACACTGCACTCTATACACACTGCACTCTATACATACTGCACTCTATACATACTGCACTCTATACATACTGCACTCTATACACACTGCACTCTATACATACTGCACTACATACACTGCACTCTATACATACTGCACTACATACACACTTCACTCTATACATACTGCACTCTATACATACTGCACTACATACATACTGCACTCTATACATACTGCACTCTATACATACTGCACTACATACACACTGTACTCTATACATACTGCACTCTATACATGCGTTCGTTTAATCGATGCTTGTGCATTTATGTTTTCGACCAAAAACCGAATGAAACTATTTTAATATTTGATAGCTCCATTATTTTTCCAGTTTGGTTATTTTTATCCGTTGTGATGAGGTCTCATATTTCGATAAGGGGTCCCGTACATCGTATTTTTCCGCCAATATAGTTCGCTTCAGCAGATGTGGTCATAGAAGTAAGCACCAAAGATACTTGTCAGAGCAATATTTGCTACGGCAGTGCTGTTTGCTACCGTGTAAAATAGCAATATTTGCTACCGTAGTAAATAATAAAATTTGCTACCACGTTACTATTTGCTACGGCAGCAAATAGCAATATTTTCTGCCGTAGTGCAATTTGCTACCGTATCATATAGCAATATTTGTTACCGTAGTGCTATTTGCTACCGTCTCATTTAGCAATATTCGCTACCTTAGTGATATTTGCTACCGTAGCAAATAGCAATGTTTGCTACCGTAGCTCACGCCCGATCGTCTCAGATTTCCATTAGAGAACGTGGCATTTTATACCTGTTGAAAATAAACATTTGTGGTTTCAAATAAGTACGATCATTTAAAAATCTTTAGTTTTTCAAGCCGTCCTGCATGAAATACCCTTCACGTACTAAATGTCAGCACGTTTGGCAAAATATTCATGTTAATTTGCATGCAGAAAAAAATTTAAATTTAAACTCATTACAGCCGTTCTAGAGGCAGATATTAAACGAACGCAATAAAAGCTAATTTCTTTTCCTTTTTGTCAGAACCAAACGAACCACAAATTTTATTTACAATCTTTCATTAAGAAACTATATTTGCTCAAACGAATACTCAGTTTTTTAATGAATGATGCGTTAGCGAAATTTCTCCTCGTTCGCATTGCAGTCTGAGAATTTTGTCAACACGTTGATTAGGTTTGTGCGGTTGCTGCAGTTGGTTGGGTAAATTTGTGAGGAGCAGAATTGAAATGGCGACTGTACTGCTCAAATCCATTCTTATCCGTTCCCCAAAGACTGAAGAATTTAATTTGACGATGATATTTTACCTCGGATCTTAAAAACAATTTTGAAAAAGGTAGTGAAATAATTGAAATGCTTTCATTTATGCTAATAAACAAAGGAGCAATTTACCTAGTGGTACACATCTGTTCCAATACGCAGTCTAAGTGTTAAATTGAAGGCAATGAAAACCACTGGATAGAGGCGGGTCAAAAATCTATCTCCTACCTTCAGCTCAGCGTTCTCTAAAGAGCAGTTTTGGCGTGAATTCAAAGAAGAAATTTTTGCTTCTGCATTTTTTTCAACTTTTTACTGTTTTCCATCATTTTGTTTGTGAATCATTCGTGGCTTTTGTGTTCAGTCCATAAATTAAATATTAGACTGAGGCCTTTAATGACATGAGAAAATTTAATTCGATTTACATAATTCCTCGAACATCTCGTGAGTAGTGCGGTGTTTCATTGTTCTTAATTTATACAAGAAATTGCATTCTGAATAAGCTACCCCGAATGAAAGTTCTGAGACGACTGGCTTTGAGCTGACTGATAGCTTCAACAAATTTTTGCCTTTTTTCAAAGAGGAAACCGTGCTCCGATACAGACTCATTTCGAAGCATTCGGGGGAAAATTCACATTTTTTGAATTCCACTGAATGCATTCCGGCATTTAGAAACTCGCAAGGCGTTCAGCAACTCGCATTATCCCGTCTTCAAAGATCCTTATTGACTTTCGTCGGCTCTCTTGCCGCATTACAGGCATTCGACGATCTCTCTGCAAGTGCTTGCCTTTCAAATTTCCGGGGTACGAATGCAATTTGTATTCAATTTTACCCTGGCCCGGCAGTGTCGATATCGCCGCTCCTTCTGTGAACTCCTCCACAGCTCCAGCAAGGGGCTGCTGTTACTCCGATATTTACGAATTTTATTGCATCACTTGCCAACAAATTCAAGCCTCCGTAGAGGCAGTGACCGCCATAAGCGCTTCGGAATCGACGCTCAAGCTTTAAAAATAATTTTGAGATGCCTTTCATTGGTAATTAGAGCTCGGCCCGGCCTCTACGGCTGGTAAAACTTGAGCTCTTCTGACCAACTGTTTGCGAGTAATAAGATCAAGAGAGGGAACCCAACTTTGCAGGCATTTTACGACGGTCTGCAACTTAAACATGTTAGGAACTCGAGCAGTTCTGTACAGTTTGAGGAGCGTCCTCTGCATTACATGCCTTAGTTTTGACGTAACAAACGCTCTAAACGATGAAATGTTTATCTGTATTTCTTGGGTCCGTATTTCTTAGGTCTGTATTTCTTAGGTCACTTGAGAAAAATGTTAATTCACTTCAATGGAAATAGGGTTTTATTCTTTGAAGAAACCTTTAAAAATTCATTAGGAATAATTGAGAAACAGGGATGCTCAAATGTATAACGAGGGATTATGTTGAAGCATATTTTCGTCAGATTTTAGTTATAATTATGAAAACAATTATGAATATTTTATGAATTATCATAATTACTCAAGGCTCCAAAATTTGACATGCCGTTACATTCACAGGAAAACGTATAACTGTCGGATCAAACGCAACAATAACATGGATGAAATTTACGAAAGAGCTTTGAAATATCTTAATCAGAAATGATCAGAGAAGTCCTTTAACACCAGCAATGGTTTTTCCGTTAACGTAACTCCGACGCGGTCACGAAATGAGAATACCAGCGGCCGGGAACAGCATTCAAAGCCAACGTCATCGCATCGTGAAACCAACTTCAAACAAACCCAGCAGAGGAGCGCTGCAGCCGGGCTGTTAATTGCACCAATTTTTACGGCACTTGGTCCCGTGCATATATTTAATTAATGAAGCCTATTTATGGGCATTTACGTGAGTTGTTTTCTTGAGAAGCAAGAAAAGCATCACGTCGGGGGCTGGCAGCAAGCCGCTCATTTGATGTTGCTGCCCATCAGCAAGGCAGTAAAGTAAGTAGTTACTGCCTTCATTAGCGCGCTCGCGCTCCATTGCTCCGTGCTCTCTCCCTCGTCTCCTTACGAGGGAAGATATCTTTTAAGGAGCCTCTAATTATCTGTCAGGTCAATCCTAGCTCAGCAGGGTACCATGAATTCTGTATTTGAGTACACTGGGAGTCCGATAACTGTTCGTTGCAGCCTAGTATGGTTACGCCAGCGCTTGTAAAAATAGATGGAAATGAATAAAATGAAGTTTGTCTACAATAACTTTCAAGGCAATTACAAGATGATTGTTGCGTTCCCAATGAGCTCACGAAGACGAGCGTTTTAGAAGAGGGAATGCAATTGATAAGCTTTGAAAATCATGCTTTTTCACTTAAGAATATACGAGAAGATAAATTGCTGTTAAGACTTTTACGAATGTTACGCTAAAAATGGAAAAAATGAAGTGATAAATTTGTCGTAAATAGTAAATTTCCTACTGACCATAGCAAGTTAACCAACGATAAAAAGTCACTTTATACTCAAATAAATGTTGATGTAACTTCGGCCTAACTGAGCGCCGACGACTCAAAATTATATTCAAATCCAACGTCAGTGACATTATTTGTGATGAAGAACACCCCTGACACAACAAGTCCTGCGCTCTGTTCTGCTAAATGCAAATGTAACAGCAGATTCTGCTCTTGAACGTGACTGGAATAGAATAGAATTGAATTTAAAATGACACCGAAAAAGGAGCCAAATGGGCGCATTGTTGGGTGGTTCCCAAGTCCCGTGTCATCAGATGCCAATCAAGCACAGGCACCAACGAAACATGCGCACGATCACCAATTTTCACACACAAGTACCAGGACGTTCTTGCCAACACAACATTCTTGTTAACGTAACATTCCTGTTAACCAGGGTTGCGGAGTCGGAGTCGGGAGTCGGAGTCGCCGGAGTTGCATGCTTTAGGGTGGAGTCGGAGTCGGAGTCGCTTTTTCGAATGTGGTGGAGTCGAAGTCGTTCACTCGGATGTGGTGGAGTCGAGGTTGGAGTCGTCATTTTTTGGTGTCTTCGATTCTATTTTTTGGTAAAAATTATTTATAATTGTTTAAAACAGTAAGTAAACAAAACAGAGTTGAAGTCCTTTACTGAGAAGCTAAAAAATACGCAATGTTTTTGTTGATCATTTTGTTCTAATTTCGAAACGTGTATTCATACCTATTACCTAATACTGACATTAATATCTAGTCAGTGTGGGGTCGCACACATATATAAGAGATACCTACGAGTGCGAAATATAATTTTCGTACTGGAGCAATAATGCATATTTCGTAGTTAAAAAGCGAAACCGTTGCAAATTCACTCTGTTCATTTCTGTTTCGTTCTTTTCCCTTTCAATTAGTACATGGGAAGTAGAAACAAGTAGTAAATGTGTTGCAAGTTACTTGCAGAACAGCTCAGCTGATGCAATACATTGTACTTACATAAAGAGTGGTAACTCTGTACGCTCCTACTGTGTCTATATTCTATACCAGCGGTTCCTTATAACGATCTTTTCTAGTCTTTCTTTTGGTCATGCTTTGATGTATTGATTTATAATGACTAGTCTTTGCAGAAACCTAAACTTATGTTGTGATCATTAAAATTTCTAATCTTTAGGTTATGATATATTGATAATGACTAGTCTTTGCCAAAACCTGCAGCTATGGTCTGATACATAAAGACTTCCAGTTTTCAGGTTATGTTATCACTATTGATAATGAAAATTCAATTAGCTGATTCTGACATTGATGACTGGAATATTAGTTGATTTTTCCAGCAACATGTAGTACCTACGTACTTCAAATTGATCTCTTTGTTTTGTTTACTCCCTGGTCTTTAGGCCACGTTAACATGTATTAACAATGAAGATTTCCGCTCATTTTTAAAGTTATTCTTTGAATGCTGTGTGGTTCTTTAAGAGTTATATTGTGTTTCACCTTTTCATTTTTATGTTTAATTTGTATTTTCTGATCACTCCCCAGTTTCTAAGTAAGTATACGCTGAAATGGAGAATTTTATCCTTGTGGTTTTACAATTTAAAAACTGAAATAGTATCTGTTTCTCGGCATCATATAATTAATTACTTCTTCATAAGGAAAATTTGATAATGTTGTAAGGTAATCAATATCGGTATTGGGACACATGAAAAAAATTAAAATACAATGTAAATGAGCTGCATTGAAAATAATAACACAACAGTAGCAAAACCTTCACTTACTCACACACATATTTTAACTGAAAACGATGCACCATCTCAGCTGCAATGATCGTTGCATTTATACGATAGTACAAAATTTTATTGCTGAAAACGTTCCAAATTGCACCAAAAATACAAAATGAAAAGAACACGGGCGTTAAAATAAGGAAGTGTCAAATACATAGTAAAAAGTCAGAGGAGAATAAAAGACTGTATCATATTACACACAGAGAAGCTAAAAGTTGTTTTTATTCGTAAACGAAACGTTTCGAAAATGTCAGGCCCCTGCGACGAAAGCATAGCAACTTTTACCGAGATATAACATAGCCGAGATATAACATAATGTTGAGCAATAATATGACACCTTTTCTGCATTGTCACCCTGCATAGTGTAGATACGGAGAAGAAAAGGCAGTGTGCAAATCTTGCCTACCTTATCTACATGTATTTCATAATTTTTAGGATTTTGAGCTTAGTAACTGAATCAACTATGTTTTGTAATTTCGTTGAATTGGTGCATACTTAGTGATAGAAAAAAACTGTTGATGCTTATTTATGCTTCTCAGGGTAGGAACTGCCTACTTTGCCTACTCAGAAGACCTGTCAGTAATATATATACCAGAGCTAGAATTAAAATAATTCACCATAAATAGAAAATCGGAAAATAAAGGGATTTTCATGAGTAACAAAAATCTCAAAACTTCACTGTTTTCGAGTAATTCTTAAAATTCTTAAATTTGAAATATTAAGCGCTCACGCACCGGCTGCCAACGAAGCTCAGTTTTAGGTGATCTAATTAAGAAGTAAAATTACTGTATTCACGAGGGTTTGTGTCATTGATTATCCAATCATGCTAATTTAGGTCATTTACGAAATTATTTTTAAAATTTTTGTAGGAAATAATAACCAATCACAAATGATGAATTTTATTGTTGCAACAAGAAGTGTTCAAAGTGCCCACCGTGAATTTCAATGCACTGTTCACATCTGTCATGAACTGACGGCCGTACAGATGTGAAAACACTAGATTTCTCAGCTATTTGTGCTGCAGCATCAACTATGCGGGCAACCAGATCTTACTCAGAATCCACAGGGATGGCATACACCAGCTTCCTAATCGCCCCCTTCCGGAAGAAATCAAGTGGTGTCATGTCTGGTGAGCGAGGAGACCATGTCACTGGGCCGCCTCTGCCAATCCACCTATTGGGAAATTGCTCCTTCAAACCTTTCGTGATCTAAGGAAATAATGTGCTGGTGCTCCATCATGTTGAAGCCACATTCTTCTTCGTATGTTCAGAGGGACATCTTCTAATAATGTAGGCAAAACTTCCTGTAAAAAATCCTGTGTGCAGGGCCAGTGAGAGGTGAAGGCATCAAATATGGACCGATTAAATTGTCGTTTACAATTCCTGCCCACACGTTGACGCTGAAGCTATGTTAAAGTTGATGAACACGAATTATGTCAGGATTATTCACAGCCCAATGGGGAGAATTGTGCGTATTCAATACACCAAAACGAGTGAAAGATGCTTCATCAGTGAACAGGACTCCTTCGGAAAACCGATATCATTTGTTTCTTTTTGCAAAAACCACTGAGCATATTGCATGCGAGGCTCATGATATGTAAGAAGCAAACTTTACATTCTTTGAAAATTATATGGGTGATAAGTTTTGATCGTGGAATTCTCGCCATACAGTAACATGACTTGAAATGCCTAAATGTGGAGCAGCTCAGCGTGTACTATTACGAGGATTTTGCTCAAATGTTGAATGATTCGTCCTAGGTGATCGTTGCGTGGACGCCCTGTTTCCTGTCTGTTTATCCTAAAGCTTCCATTTTCACGCAATCTTCTGTGTAAGTTGGTGAAGAACCTGTGTTCAGGAACCTTACGATTAGGGTAGCGTTCTCTGTACAACTGTGAAGCAAGTGAAGCATTTCCTGCAGCAGCTCCGTACATGAAATGCTGGTCAGCAAGTTCTGCATTCGTGAAGCGCTCCATGCTTATTGTTCGACGTGCAGTTAACAAATGACCAATAAAATAGCGCTCTTCCCCATTTAACTTAGTACTATGAACTTAATTTTCAGATTCGTTACAAACATGTAAATGTTCCATAAGCATTTCCCTTTCTATGACACTCCGTGCAGGTACATTAATCACCTAAAACCTAACTTCGTTGGCAGCCGGTGCGTGAGCGCTTGATATTTTAGATTTAAGAACTTTTCAACTTGGTATTACTCGCAAACATTGGAGTTTTAAGATTTTTGTCACACGTCAAAATCGCTTTAGTTTGCGATTTTCTATGTGTAGTTTCATTTTTACTTCTACACTGAGAAAAATTTTGTCCCAAAACCGAGACACTTTTGTGTGTCATGGGCTTAAACACACTTATGTGTGTCAACCATGACACACTTAAACCTAAATCAATTTTATTTCAGATAAATATTTCACTTTCTCAGACGGGTCACTGAATACACTAATATACAGAAAACGTCGAAGAACGTCTGAGAA
>JACJUY010001015.1:38663-63780 GCA_014220935.1 Platorchestia sp. MABIK | reverse complement strand
ACACAACAACAAAGCATGCACTGACAACAACAAAGCATGCACTGACAACAACACAACGTGCACTGACAACAACAAAACATGCACTGACTGTCACACAACAACAAAGCATGCACTGGCAACAAAGCATGCACTGACAACAACAAAGCATGCTCTGACTGTCACACAACAACAAAGCATGCACTGACAACAACAAAGCATGCACTGACAACAACACAACATGAACTGACAACAACAAAACATGCACTGACTGTCACACAACAACAAAGCATGCACTGACAACAACAAAGCATGCACTGACAACAACAAAGCATCCACTGACTGTCACACAAAAACAAAGCATGCACTGACAACAACAAAGCATGCACTGACAACAGCACAACAGGCACCCACTTCCTAAGGACGAGGGAGGAGGGCGTGCAGAGCTGGTGGGATAGGGGCCGCCGGTCCACAGGGCAGAGCGGCTGCACGCGCAGGTAGGTCAGGAGGCAGGGCTTGCAGAAGGTGTGGCCGCACGGCGTGTCCACAGGCGTCACCAGCGGCTGTAAACATACACATACACCGAATTTTAACACAGCGCGAGCGCGGAATTTTACCACATTAGGATATTTTTGAGGCAAATTTTGCCCCCAACGTTACGGAAACGCCGCTGTCAGCTGATTTAAATGCAGGTTGATGTCATGTGAAAATATCGATCATGTCTTTGATACAGTTTGATGTGATGTATAAAATTAATACTAACGGGAAATATACATATATATAGATGCTAAGGGATTTTCATAGGATTTGAAACAAAATAATCATTGACGAGATGTTTATGAACTCTTGTAAAAGTTCACAGCATGTAAATAAATTTTATTTAGAATGTAATAGTAAGGAGAGACGATGAGTTGATTTCACCGTGTGTAAATAGCTATCATTCTATTTCTGTCACTCAAATTTTCAAATGTCACTCAACATGCTCTCACATGATGAATTTCTCTCAAATTGTACTCCGTGTGTTGTCTTCATTTCTGGTGCTGACATTTTTCTTTCATCTGGTTTTACATTGTCTTGATTCAAATTTCACTAATTCGTCAAGGATTTTCCCATGAAAACTTTTCTTGAACAGGAGCGATCCAAACTTCAAAAAGTGAGTGGAGGCTCTAAACTGGAAGACAGCCATGCTACAAAGTCATAACCTTTGTGCAAAATGCAGCGTTTTTGTCTTGAGCAGCCTGGACTGCGAAGCGTTTCGAACATATTCACTTAGCAGGCTGCAGTTGAAATTCGACAAGAGGCAATTCCTAGTGATGGCCGAGCGGGGAGTTTTTGCCCCCATAAAATATAAGATAAACCGTTTCGAACGAGAGCTTGAGAACGCCTTGTTTAACAAAATTGCCGAACGCGCTGACTCGAGTGTCAAAATCACAATGTTGACATCGCAAACACCTCGAATGTATGTGCAAAGTTGCGCGGCAAAGTTTCGTTCTGCAATCAGAGAGGATTTGCCAACTGGCGCTAAGTTTGTGACGCACCACAAAGTTGCCAATAACGCCACCTCTTGGCAGACACAGGGACAGATATCATGTGAACGCTGATGCGCTGTCGCTGATAGTGCAAAAGTTAGAATTGCGCTCTCAGACACGCGAGGAAAGAACGTCATTTACGAGGAAAATTAGGATCGTGTCTGACAAATTCATATGAAACATGGTAAAGCTTTACGTTGAGCAGGGTATTAAAAGGCTCAGTTCTAAATGACCGGGTCACTAGATCATAAAATTTAATGCAGGAATAAATCCTAATTGAAATTCACGTTGGGATAGATTGTTTTTATATATTATATTATAGCGTGAGATTGTGCCAAGAATACGATTGTGCGATTGTGCCTCTGTTGGCATTTTGATATCGAAACTAAAAAAAAACTATCATGGAAAGATAATCGTGATGCGACAATCTCGGTGACGTAATTAACCTTGACGTGATTAGAAAATGACTCAGATAAGAATGAAGATAGATGAATTCATCAATTATAAAATGAATTAAACAGCGTCACAAATATTTCACATCGTTTCAGTCTATTAGTGCATACTCGTACGTTAGGAAATCTCTCGTACTATCTTGTGTAACTATCTCGTATTGTATAAAATATTCCAATACTCGTATGTTAGGAATTTGTGTTAATGACATGAATCGCAGAATTATTCAGAGCTCGTCATCATAAAGGCACTTTCAACCAAGAAATTTAAAAATAAATGCAAAATCGACGGAAAAAACCTGTCATAGAGGATAATAAATTTGTGCATGAGCTATTTCATGCATGTAAACATGAAACCTAGCATTTAAATGAAAGATCACACAATGGCCATAAGAATTCTGTGATTGCATTTAATGAGACGATGTCATCCATTGTCAGTTTCGTTGGCAGCATGGAAAAATGAAACTTTTCCCCATCAACTCACACACGAACTCTGAAATACACAATTCCTTAAAATTACGACAAAGACCTAGTGGACTATTTTTAAATACAAAGGATACCTCAAGTTCAGCATTTGAAACTGAAAACCGAGGCGCAAAAACCAAGAGCGCGATTTGTGAAAATAAAGACTGCCTCAATTTCAGCATCTAAAACTACGGACACCGAGGCTCAAAAAATCGTGTGTCGGCGGTGGCCAAAACCCGACCACTAAAGACGGAAGTAGGACCCAATTTTACGACAATTCACGCCATAAATGTACAGCTAGCTGCGTTAATTTTTCCAAGTCAACTTAGAAGAACTTCCGCAGCCAGCTGCATGGCTACAACGACGTAAATTGTTTGAAATTGCAGTACGAGGACATTCGCGCAGAAGTCGAGGGAGCGTGAAATGGGCCCTCAGAGATGGTAATGGGCGCAATTAAAGAGCAGACCTCAGTGCCCGTGGCTTCCAATTAGGACCCAATTTTTGTTTACACATGTGCGCTTGAAATAGATGCTCTCGCAAATATTTGTCCTCTGGTAGCCGTGCTGGTAAAAAGAACAAATGTGCAGTTTAATGGTTACACCGAAACGCGAGTGCGTTGTTTGCGCGGTGCAAACTGGCTCGCTGGTGCGGATTATGCAAATGAATTCTTCAGCGAATTAGTTTTTCTAATCATGATGTTATGCCCATAAAGATGGAATTGCATACCGTTATAAAAAAGAAATATTTTCCGTCATTCTCGGCCAGTTTTATGAATTGTGCTGTCACTGTAATGATGGATTCACATATGCTCTCAACAAATTTGATTTAGCTTCAGTGTTGTTCTAATTCCTCATTTGAGACCAATTTTATCAACCAAAACTAGAAATTGCACACAATTTAAAATGTCTCCTATTCCTATCGACAGATGACATAAGTAGCGACCCTGTTAAAAATTTTGCATTTAGTCTCACTTGAAATAACTTCATGAAACTTGGATAATACGTACTCCCCAGAACCACTGCAGCTACGTGTAGAATACCCAGCTAGACATCAAAATATTATAATAATATGAAGCACTCTCCACACTTTCTTTAATATCTATTGCTTCAATTGCCATTTGCAACCAAGTGTGGGCACTCAGCTTATTTTCAATTTAGATCTGTTTGCACACATCCTGATGGCCCACCAGTGGAACTTGGTCGCAGTTCTAATGAAATTTTATTTGAGTATCGATTTCTGTAATTATCGAGGATGAGCGTTATGCGTTGCCGTTCTTGAGGACTTCTAAATATATTTGGCCGAAGTCCTCGATGATTTACACGAAGTTCATTTTGCCCTGCCCTCTTCAGGGCTTCAATGGATATTTACCCAAAGTCCTCGATGATTTACAAGAGGCTCATTTTGCCTTGCCCTCTTCAGGGCTTCAATGGATATTTGCCCGAAGTCCTCGATGATTTACACGAGGCTCATTTTGCCCTGCCCTCTTCAGGGCTTCGATGGATATTTGTCCGAAGTCCACGATGATTTACAAGAGGCTCATTTTGCCCTGCTCTCTTCAGGGCTTCAATGGATATTTGCCCGAAGTCCTCGATGATTTACAAGAGGCTCATTTTGCCCTGCCCTCTTCAGGGCTTCAATGGATATTTGCCCGAAGTCCTCGATGATTTACAAGAGTCTCATTTTGCCCTGCCCTCTTCAGGGCTTCAATGGATATTTGCCCGAAGTCCTCGATGATTTACACGAGGCTCGTTTTAGGACAGCGCGCAGCTGCTCGGCACGGCCCCTGTTCCGTTGCCAATAAACAATTTAAAGGCAGCAGTAAACAGCGCCGACGAACTCCTTCCTAACGATCTGCGCCACAAATGCCTCTTTTAAAAAGAACATGGTCCTTCATAACCGTGGGCTCGGAGAGAGCAAGAATAGAAGAACGGGGATAAACTAGTGTTTTATGACTGAGAATGTCTTTTAAAAATACGAAATTCTATTGACTTGGAAAGTACGCAATAACTTTACAATTCAAAGATCAAATGAGCGATTCTCAATTCAATTATTTGTAATGTTGGTATTGGTATAACATTAGTATTTTTATAGGCGCAGAATCTATTTGTACACATAGGTTTGATATTGAAAAGCACGATTTAAACGCAAGTTACACAAATGGGAAAAGTAAAAACCAGAGCATCCATACCTGATCTCACATTAAGAAAAACATTAAAATAAGACACAATTATTCATTAATGACTCTGAAACAGCCACAGCGAGTCCTGCCTAGCTTTGGGCTCTCCTTCTCTCACGGCACAGCTGAATGACCGTTATAAAGTTGTCAAGTGATGGCGTAACGAGGCTTGAGTTCAGATGCACAAAGTACAACGTAACTCAAGAAACGCAACTTAGGCGCATCAATAATGCTCCGCGTTAGCAGCTTACAAACTGGCTAAGTTCAAGGCTTGATCCTTTAAGAGCTTGGAGAAGTTGGCCAACTCGAGCTATAGCCTCTAAAAGCCAAGCCCGCTTCTGGTGAGGGGAAGCTGCATATGGGAAACGTGATTGCGGCCAACTATGGCATCACAAACTTGGCTCAAGAATGGTTCAGGTACCCGATAAATCCATGAACTTATGCACATGAGAAGTACGGGCTTCCTATTGTGAGAAAAGAAATGAATGTTTAAAAATATAACAAACAAAAAACTTATGTTCATGAGATGTACATACGTTCTTCCTATTGTGAGAAAAGAAATGAAAGTTCGAAAATCTAACAAACAAGAATGTGTTAGACTAAGTGCATGTCTTTTGCGTTAGAGTGAGAATATCCTAGGCAAAAAATTAATGCTCTTCATTACGAGTAAAATGATGTTGCTTTGTGATCTTTCATTTTAAGTTAAAACCAAAAATTACAGAATTTACAGTCATTTTTCAAACATTCGAAGCGTTAGATCTGCAATTTCTTTTGCACGGCTGTTGAAAAGCGACTTAATCATTTGGAACAACCTTCTTATCATTGACTCGTGTAATGTATGTAAACATGCTCATTTATCGGCCAAACATAATCCAGTCATCACAATAACAGACTTGACCTCGCGCCTCCTTTGTTTATTCACACTTGAACTCGAGTGCTCAGACTCAGCTCGTCAGGCGATTTCATCGAGTTCGCCCCTTCAAATTAGTGAAGAAAACAGCAGTCTTCATCTCGCTAAAAACATGATATTCATTCAGATTTTCTCCTCTACATCAGGAAAGAACAGCTGTTTGAAAAAATTGACGCTAAAAACATCCAGTTCTTCCGCTCTTTCGACCCTGAGACCGCGCTTTTTTATTGTTAAACAACTGGTCGGATTTCCAAACAATTTACGTCGTAGCCACACAGCACATTTTCCCGTCGACTTGGGTAGGCCACGCGTTGTTTTTGCTCGAATACACAGCTTTTTTCAACCGGAACTTTAAGATTTTTCGTAAAAAATAATCCAAAGTGTAACCAAGTGGACAGAAAAATTTCGCTGCTGGCTGTACCGATACAACTAATTTAAATTGTTTGAAAATCTCGACCAGCAGCGCTTGACTTTAGCGTGACTTGTGAATCAAGTGTTCATGAAAAGCATCGTTAAGCGCTTTGACCGTAACGTGAGCCACCGGTGGTCACGGAGGGGATTTTCATAATGCTGCTGACCGACCACTAGTCACAAACTCAATTTCCTTGAATCCTTAATTAAAGTCAACTGGAGGCGAGATCCAGTTACTGTTTGCTATTTTCAAAATTACACTCCACAATTGACTCAAAATTTGAATTGAATATTGAACTTCAGGTCAACCAATCGCGGTCTATGTGTTAACTGAGTTATCTAAACTTTCCATTGCAAGAGTCACCAGACAGACTCACTTCACCTCTACTCCACTAAGAAAAAACGTTGGGTCGGGACAAGCAACTGAACTTCTGCTGTTTTCAACCCAGCCAAAATACACCAAAAAACGAATTTTTCTCTACTGTTATCTATATAGTTAAAATCCTCGTCTCAAAAGCACACAAACAGAATTTTTCAACTGTTATCTGTATAGTTTAAATCCTCGTCTCATAAACACAAAAACTGAATTTCTCGACTGTTGCCTGAATAGTTAAAATCCTCGTCTCACCTGCAGACAAATGTGACAAGACACATCCTCGTCAACATCGTCGATGTAGTCGTACAGATGTGGCTCGTTGGAGACGTGGAACTGCCCGCACGTCCTGCAGACCCGTCGGCGAGGTGTGTGACGAGCAGACGATGTGCTGGGACTGTAAGGCGAGGCCGAGGCATTTGAAGGAGACGAAGACGACGATGTCGGCGTCGATGTGTTCGCTGTCTCCGACATGACGAAGGTTTTTAACCGCTCCAGTAGGATTGAAATTGACGAGGGGGTTCTGTGGCCCGAAATGATTGAAAGCTTTTGAACTATTTGAAAGAGTGAAATGGGAGACAATTTGCAGGTGTCCCTTGACCCAAATTTTAAGGGGTGCTTTCGAAGAGAACAAGGTATGCAGAAACTTTGTGGATATCGTCCTTATTTGCCTAGTGTTGCGGCAAGTACTATTTTGTGTGCGTGTAAAAACAACGAGAAGTTGAGTTGTTGAACGGTGTAAAAATGTCCCAACTAACTGGAAACTATGACGGGCGACGTTGGTGCAAAACAACTCGCTTAGTTAGAAAAAAAAAATTGATGAATGTTGATAGCGGGCATCTTTTTCCGAGAAATTTACGCGAAATTCAGCTAGTGACGATGAGAAGATATTGCTGAAAAATTATACAAGTGAACTTCTAGAAAACTTAAAAGGAGAAAGATCAGCAGGCGTAAAGCATCAGACAAGTCTCAATAATGCCGCTGTAAACGAGACAGAACAATGATGTACGATGATTGTGACACTGTTGACAATAAAGGAAAGTGACACTAATATCAATGTAATTAGCAGATGATAGTGACGCTGCTGACTTTTTAGAGATGATGGTGACACCACTGACAATGATTTTCACAATGATAGTGTTGTTCAAAATGATTTTGACGATGATGGTGACGTTGCTGACTATGATTTTGACGATGATAGACGCTGCAGACGAACTCCTTGTAGCAGTCACGGCTCGGCGCCGCAGCACTCAAGATGGCGCCATCAAACCTGGAAAAAAGAAGAAGTTATTATTTTTATAAAAATGCTAAACTTGGAAAAAACAGAAAATTTTCATTTATGAAAAAGTGTGAAACCTCGAAAAAACAAGAAGTTGTTATTTTTCTTAAAGTGTCGAACCTGAAAAAAAAGGTTATAATTTTTGCAAATGGGATGATACTGCTGAATTATGCAGCAAGAAATAATTGATTTCAGTTTTTCCTTACGTCCATCCTTCTTACTGGTGTCCACTTGATTTTTTTTTAACTCTTTTCCAGGCCCGCTAACGTTACGGAACACAAAGCAAAATGAAACTTATTGTTTTTTAATTCGGTTTCCAAACCCGTTTTTGTAGCTGAACTCTCCACCAGAGAATCATGAATTTTTGAGCTTCAAAAATTACAGTATAGCCACCGATGAGCAACGGAGATAAAACGACGCAGTCAGGAGAGTAAAAAACTCGATGTATTTTTAAACAAGTATAAATCGACGCTGTACTTTCCAAACAAGTGTTGGTATTTCTTGCATTTTTCAAATAAGTATTAATCGTGGCTGCAATATTTAAATAAGGATTAATCGTTGGTGTAACCTTTAAAAGTATTCATCGTTGCTGTAATTTTTAAATAAGTACTGATCGTCACTTTAACTTTAAAATAAGTATTAATCGTTGTTTCAATTGTTAAATGAGAATTAATCGTTATTTCATTCGTTAAATAAGTATTAATCATCGCTGTGAATTTTAAATAACTATAAACCATTGCTGAAATTTTTGAAGAACTGCTAATCGATTTTGCAATTATTTAAATAAACACAATTATTGCTGACATTTTTATGCAAGTAATAATCGCCGCAAGAGACTACGAAGGTTAGAAACTAACACAGAACTGTAAAGCACAGATATTTCAGTTCCCAAAAAGAATTAATCTAATAGTAATTTAATTACTGAATTTATGATACTTTTCATGTCCAATTAACTAAATTCAGCAATTTAACATTTGCTTATGTGTTAGACCCAACTCAGACGAAAGATCTTTTGTTTTCAGAGCTCATGGGTTAGAAATTTATTTCTCAACGAGAAAACCAGTTACAGCTCTCGTCAGAGCTCGCTGAAAGCATAAGTGAATCCTTGTGCATAGAAAAACAAAAATGCGGTGAAAACAAAAGTGAATCCTTGAGCATAAAAGCTCAAAACACAGTGAAAATAATAGTGAATCCTTGAGCATAAAAATCTCAAAACACAGTGAAAATAATAGTGAATCCTTGAGCATAAAAATCTCAAAACACAGTGAAAATAATAGTGAATCCTTGAGCATAAAAATCTCAAAACACAGTGAAAATAATAATGAATCCTTGAGCATAAAAATCTCAAAACACAGTGAAAATAACAGTGAATCCTTGAGCACAAAAATCTCAAAACACAATTAAATAATAGTGAATCCTTGAGCATAAAAATCTCAAAACACAGTGAAAATAATAGAGAATCTTTGAGCATAAAAATCTCAAAACACAGTGAAAATAATAGTGATCATTGTGCATAAAAAACACTAAATACAGTCAAAACAATAGTGAATTCTTGTGCTTAAAGAACTCAAAGTACAGTGAAAAGAATGGTGAATCCTTGCGCATAAAAAACGCAAAAAAGGCCCAAACGCCAGTGGCATCAGCTAGCAGGAGGTAAAAGTGTTTGCACAAATATCCGAGAATGTCGCCACTCAACACGAGAACCATTTGAAAACTCCGAGTGCTCTCTGAACTCAAACACCAAACGATGGAAACCAATGTCCCTGTTACTCGCAATGGATCACGTTTCTACGCTTGCTTTTCTCATACACTACAAGCTCAGGTGTTGACAGACAAAAAGTAATCCTCTGTTATTCACCCCTTAACTCATTCCTTTGAGAAAAACACTATTACTTTCTTTTATTCATATTTCCACGGAGAATTTTTATTTATAATAATTTTAGCATTTATTTTTATTTTTTCTTATTTTATAATTATTTTATAATTTATTTTATTTATATTTAAGTTGTTGGATTTTCCCCATGCAGTACTTATTTACATTCGAAAGATTAAAGCGAAGGGAAAATTTAGCAAAAAATTATTTTATTTTCGAGAAGATGAATGACCTATAAAATCGGGTAGAAACTTACAACATATATACTGTAATAAATAAGTTTATTATAAACTTTGAAATTTATTAGATAGGTAAATAAGACACTCATGTTCTGCATATATCTATACAATTTTCAAATTTAAATCGTTCAATGTTTATATATCTTATGACTAAAAATTATAAAATTCAGTGGACAAACAGACAATAACTGGTTACTAATCATTGAAGATCTTGAGACTCTGAGCGCAATTTCAGTGAAATAATTGTTAAGCCTAAAATGGAAATGGACATTCCGGTACGGGCAGTGCAAACACCAAATTCAGGTACGGGCAGTGCAAAAACCAAATTCAGGTACGGGCAGTGCAAAAACCAAATTTAGGTACAGGCAGTGCAAAAACCAAATTCAGGTACGGGCAGTGCAACAACCAAATTCAGGTACGGGCAGTGCAAAAACCAAATTCAGGTACGGGCAGTGCAAAAACCAAATCCAGGTACGGACAGTGCAAACACCAAATTCAGGTGAGTGCAGAACATGTCCTCGTGACACTAAGCCCCAAAATATTTATTTCTCAAGGAACCGATTGCTAATTTCCCATTTATTCCTTTGCTTTAGAAATATCTTTAGATATTCTTTCATTGTTGTAAGTCAAATGAATGCACGCAGAAAGTTTTCAGTTTTTTTTTCGTCAGTAAACTTTTTCTAGTACTGAGCGCCTGCCTCATATACAGTGCAATAAATTGATTGTAATTGAAGAAATTCTACCATTCCAAAATAGAGCGACTAATGCAATTCCACAACATTTTCAGAATAAATAAAATACACTTGAGAACGTGGAAGAAAAATGAATAAAAATGGCGTTTTCAACTTAAGAAATAGATACATACGACACTCTCCGGCCGTGTTGGATAGATCGTGCTTTCCGAGCTGGGTGTTGCAATCAAATCCCAGCTCAGCAGTCATGATCGAGTCAACCTTCAGTCAGTTACAAGAAACCCAGTCTTTGCATTGCGGAACAAAGGCCTGAAGGTCTGAAGGTGAGGAAAAGGATTTTGTCCACTCGACCTTCGTCTTTGAGTTCCTGGAACGCAAGCTGTACCTCCGCTAAAGTCACCTCGTAAGTCCGGTAAATCGAAAATTGGTTAATTCACAAGTTTCTAAGTTCGCTCACGAACGTTATTTCTTGAGTTCATTATGTTCATGCATGGTTTAATTTTATTGCGCATACTACCCAGGAATGAGTTCACCATCTTACTGTATTAAATTACTTGACATGCATGGGTTCAAAAAAACGTTTGTATACAATTAAAATTTCAGATTTGTAATTTCAGCCCACTAAATTTGGCATCGCCCGTGTCTTCCAGTATATACGTTCATGCATGTCACTTGTAAAAAAATATCAGTGATCATGATTTTTCGTCGGGAATTCTGCGAAAAACGCGCTCGTGAAAGCAGAGAATGTGAGACAGAAACCCCACTAAGTTCCTTGAATCCCGTCGAGCGAAGGTCACCAAAACTGGTTTTCCTGAATTAATGTAAGCGATGAATTCTCAATGAATTTGTCGCTGTACGAGGCCTGTGATCTCACCAAATGATATGTAGAGATGATAAATATGTAGCCCAACTTTTTTCTAATGAAATTTACTCACTGTAACAACCATATTTGTTTAACTAAAGTGCACACAACTTTTTCGAACAAAATTTTACAAAACTTCAACGACCCTATTCATTCAAGAGATTCTCACTCATATCACTGTATTTACCTACTGAACAACAGTTAAAATCTGTAATTTTAAGAGCAATAGTCTATTGTTTTACTTCTACGAATAATAGGTAGTTTAAATTAGCATCTTTGATAGGTAGCAGTTTTATAACTAACTTTTGTTTCTCTCAATTTTGGGGACAGTGTTAGCGTCATACACAAAACTAGCGTCGTAGAAACACATTTCAACGAGAAATGTATTTTCCCAATGAAAAATACGAATTTCTTTTCAAAAGTAGGAAAAAGTGAGAGCTTCCATGCCTCTAATTATTGGAGAATAAAAAAATTTTGCGATTGTATTCTGTGTTGTAAAAATTGTGTCGCTTTTCCTTTGCAGCAAATAGATTTTAAATGCTTCAAGTTTAATCATTTGCTTCAATTTTAAGTTTAATCACTTCAGATAAAGAATTTTTATTCCGTTCAATGAAATCTGTGACAAAAACAAGCGAGCTGAAAGTTTATACTTAATTGATTGCTTATGCACTGCTTCTATTCGCTTCTTCTTTTCTGATTAAGGAATGTTCATGATCGAATTTTCTCATTGACGCAAGAAGAATTATTTTCTGAAGGTCGAAAATTTCATCATGATCCGGCTTTCAAAACGCAAATGGTATCCTGAGTAACAGGAACTGAATTATTTTCTGGAATCCGAAAATGACATTCTGATCAAAGTTTTAAAACCTTGATAGTATCCAGAGCAACGGCAACTCAATTTTTTTTTATTTTCGAAAATGACATCATGATCAAACTTTCAAACCCTACGAAAATACGGAACTGACAGTGTAGAGATTCAAATGAATTGTTGCTGGTTTTCATCAGCGCTCGACTTCATAAATAATTCTTTTTTGTGAAGAACATGGTTTCCAATTCGCCATAGATAATGTAATGGTTATGTCATCTTCTGAAGCTGTAATATCTAATTTTTATAAGGAGGTAGCGACCTACATTTCTGAAACTTTTTTGTCAACGGTCATCATGTTAGCGGTCCGTTTTTCATAATAATTTAAAATCAAGACACTGTCACACACCCCAATGAGTTTACCACTTTTTCACAAATAGAATGCAATACACATCAATAATTTTGAGAGTGCCAAACACAATCACATCACACACACTTTCGGTGTAAATCTAAGCAAATTTAGTGGTACATTTGTGCATGGATGAGTCGAAGACGAATGTCCAGAATATTAAAAAAATAGGTAACGTAGAATACGTAAAATTGTTTTTGTCAGAAACAACGCTCATATAGCCCCTTCATAACCCTGTTCTATTTTTGTTTATCTCGATTCAAAGGAATGTTTTATCAGTCATCCATGATTAGATTTCACCATTCCGTTTCCCCGAAAGAGACCAATGAGCAAATTCTTTGACGTTTTGTGTAATGCATTTATTCCGACTTATTGAGCAAGGTATCAATGGTAAATACATGCATGGTGATATTTCCTCCATTTACGAAAAACAAAAATGGAAATCATGAGTAACTGTGAGAACAAAACCGTCGCCTAAGTATTGCATCTGCGACTAGATCAAAAGGAGGTCAGTGGAGATGTTGACTTACGAAGTCAATGTTCAGTTTGTCCCCTAAAATGAGCGAGCGGCAAAACTTAGAGGGATTCCCGTCACGCACTGCCCGTACATCCTGTGTCACAGCGGTCATAGGATGAGCTTTGTCTCTCGTCACAGTGCTGCTTCTGCGCTTCTCCAGGTAACATTCTTATAGATTTTAAATTCTTCCCTAAGTTTTATTTGTTCAATGAGCATATTTTATTTTAAAATACAAAATAAACTTCTCGACCCATGAGTTCTTGTCATTCGTGAAATATATTGCGAAGTTTTACGGAAAATATAGAGTACATAACCTAAAGTTACAATGTACTCTACAATGTGACGTCTCAGACCGAATTCCGACGTCACACGTAAAAGAATTCATAGCTGTACGAACTTGACGTGCTCATTTTTTGAGAAATTCAAAACGACTTTAATATGCGTTCAGATGCTTTTAAAATTGAACTCAATGACTTTCAAATCTATGTATAAGTTTCCCTCAAAGAGTGTTAAATGTATTGAATGTTGAAATGTGTTAGACTTCACCTTTTCCTCAGCCGGTTTTACTGAATTTTTCAAGAAAGTACCACATAAAAACTTTGCGCCCTTCCGTCATTCAGTTGACTTTGAGCGCAAACTTAGTAAAATAATCCGAATTCTTTCTCGTCATTTAAACCAAAAATTTAAAAGCGGGTACTTTTCCTAATGACGCAAATGTGTTTAACTTTACCCTCATTTCATTATTGGAAGTGACGAGCACGAAAAAATAAGACCATGAAAAACTTGAAAACTAAGACCCTGCTATTGCACGCACTAATATTCTCTAAGACCATGATATTTTACAGCTAAGACCGTGCTATTTCACATAATAATATTCTCTAAGACCCTATTATTTTAGAGCTAAGATCCTGTTATTTTACGCAATAATATTCTCTTTGACCTTGTCTTTTTACAGCTAAGACCCTGTCATTTTATAGCTAAAACCCTGTTATTTTACGCACTAATAATCTCCCAACATCTCCACCAGCACAATGAACCCTCAGATGCTGACTAAGTGGCTGGCCACGGTGTGCACCGTCACTTGCGTTCTGTCGACTCTGAGTAGCGCTGCACCGAGCGTGAAGGGTCAGTACGGGCAGTCCAGCGACCGATGGAACGATGATCTGACTGACCAACAGGAGTCAGGCTACGAGCCCCAAATTGCCCCGTATGAAAATTCAGGATCCGATGGCACGTATCAGGAAGTAGATGAGTATGGTGGCGGCGATCGGCAGTTGCAGAGCGAAACCGACAGGGTGAACTACGCACACAACCCGTACGATGATGACAGCGATGAAGATTCGTCTTGGGGCAAAAGTTGGAATGCTGTGAGTCGTTTCTTTATGTTGAAATATATCGAATTGTGCTGTCTGAAAACTCAACTAAATGTCGTAGCTCCTAAATTAAGTGCTGTTGTTTCCCAGTCATGAAGGGAACTTAGGGCAATTCACTCACATTTAAATTTTATGATTTTTTCCAGCTGACGGACTGGGGCGCAAACGTGGCTGAAAATGTCGCTAGAGGAGCGAGAGAGGTGGGTTAAAACTTTTATCGCAAGTTATAGAGTGCTCACGACATCGATGCTTCAACAACGCAATTGCCAGAGACTGACAAACGTAAAGAAATGCATTGAGACGCTGTCGTGTTTTCTCTACATGACAAGCGGAAACTAATGCAGTTACCCATATTGCCCTGAACTAATTCTCTATGAAATACGACACAAACGTAAAATATTCACCAACATTTTCATAAAAAAATGCAAAATTGTAAAAAATCCAATCCAACTTTAGGTTGCGTTCACAGAAAAAATAAAAAATTTTATAAAAAATTCTTACTCCATTTAAATTTGCAAAAACTTAAAGAAAAAAAGAAAAAATTAACAGAAATAAAAATGTCAACCTTGATTTAAAGCTCCTTTAATTTCCTGGTTGCAGTTCGGGAGTGGAGTGGCGGACACAGCAGCAGGGCTTTGGAACAAGGTAGACGATACTTTCGACGACGTGTGGGCCCACTTCACGAGCGCTCTCAAGCACCTGGGCGGCACCATCCAGCAAGGGGCCAACTACTGTGCTCATGTGCTCCAGCAAAAGGCCTACGATGTGAGACTCGCTTGAAAACTTGCGGTGTTAGATGCTCAAATGTGTTTTGATGATAAATGCTCAAATGTGTTTTGATGATAAATGCTCAAATGTGTTTTGATGATGGACGCTGGAATGTGTTGAAGGTGATAAATGTTGAAATGTGTTATGATGCTAAATGCTTGAATGTACTGAAATGCAAAATGCTAGAGTGTATTTTGATGCAAAATGGTGAAGTGTATTGGTGATGTTTGTTGGCATGTCTGAGTGGGGATCAATGCTGGAATGTATTGATGGAATACATTCCTCAAGGCAACCAAACCGTCAAAAATTTCGGTTTAAATCCCGCTTCTCTAACGTAGCATGATACATTCGTTGGCGAGACTCCCATACTTTGCGTCTCGGACAAAAAAAAATGAATTTTTCCGTGCAGTTTGATTTCACAACTTAAGCAACGACGCAAGTGAAACTAAAACGAATACAAAAATTGCGGACTATTCCCCGTTAGAGAAACTGCGTTGGCGTTGAGCAATTTAATTCTCAAAAAATTTCAGTTAAAATTTACAACAAAGATAAGAGCAAAATACAGCTTAAGTTCAAAACACACACACACAGTTAAATGAAAATTAAAAAATGGGAAAAAGATTTTCTAGTCGAGCTAAGAAATTGTTACGAAAACATTCTCCAGAACGTGTCAATTCTTTTTCTTCTTTCTCCATTTTTTCTCAGAGAAATTTAAAAAACGATTGTTGGTTGAAAAATCATCCATTGTCCGAACGACTGCTCCTCCGAAAAGTGGAAATTTTTCATTCATATCATTTATTCATAAACTTCATGGTGAGAATAATTTTTTGAACAGGTGCGCAGTTCGGAATTCCTGCAGAAGCTGGAAGACAAAGTTGAGCAAGGCAACGACCAAGTCATGGAGTTCTTCCAAGTGCTGGGAGAGAAGGTGAGATCGAACAGCTTCTTTGTGACTGACTGAGACTCTATAATTAACATTTAAATTCGGTAAAAAGTAAACCACAAGGTATTTGTGATTCGTATCACAAGGTATTTGTGGTCCGAATCACTTGTACTCGTGATAAAAATTTACCTATTTGAGAATGTGTTAAAGAAGCAACATTATAAAATAGCTAGGCTCTCGTGAATAAAGAAATGTGTAACGGGGTATTAGATTCTAAACAATTGTTTGGTGATAACGTAAGGTTTCCTGAATGTTTTTAAATAATTAAATTTAATTTTTTTGCAATATCATTCGTGAAACCGTAAGACTAACTCTCAACATTCATATTAAATACAGCTAACTTCAATAAGCTTTCAACAGGCTCTATTTTTTACGACTTCAAATGACTCCAAAGAGACTTCAAAGACAAGTTTTCAATCAAGAATAAGCTGTCAAGGTTCAATTGAGAGATTTAATTTACCCAAACGTCGGAAGTAATCAAATTAACTTCAGTTGCGTTTGAGAGAAAGATATGTTTCAAATCTTCTTGCTAAATCATGACAACTACATTCGGTGGCGCAGATCGAGAGATGGGCGGAAGAACACGCGGACGACAGCGTCGATGACGGCTTTGAGGACTCCGAGCTGTACCAGCAGGGCGCAGGGCGCTACGAGCAGTTCGAGCGTGAAGGCTTCCCTGACTTGTTCCAGGTGAGCTTCTTTTGCTCGTATTCAGTCGAACGAGATGTTTGCGTGAGCTGCGTGACGTCAGGCGAGTAGGTTGCGTGAGTAATGTTCCGAATTATTATGTTATTTTACTTAATATCCGTGTTTTTTTATTTATTCATTTATTTGTTTGGTGTCCGCTTTCTTCGTCTCTCTGTGACGCTCATAAGGATGCTTAATGATCGTATCTGTGATACCAGTTATACCAGTGCACAATAATTACAGAATAATTTTTACCGCGGATACTATTGGGATGGATGTATTTGTTTGTCATCTATATCTAGAAAAAAATTAGGAAAATATTGAATCCCGTCATTTTTGACGGGCCACGTACACTAGTACACTATCTAATTTCCGAATTATACTACAGGACACTACGTAAACCACCGAGGACCCTCTGGGTCGTATTGTTTATGCGGCTGATATTTTTGAAAGCTGTTTAGAAAATGAGTTTTTGTAACGTATTTATCCACGGTACGGCTTGCAAGAATTTTGAGATTTTCTATTTTTTAATTAATAAATTTTGGGGCTTAATTTTGTCTTATTTTATTACTGAACGCAGAGTGTGTACGATGGCAGCTCTCTAAGAGACTAAACAACCAACCCAACAAAATTATTTAAGTTTTTTGCGCAATTAATACATTGTCAATTAATGAATACAACTGAAGTCCCTTTGACTGAGAATTCTAATTTCTGCTAATTTGATTTTCATGTGATATTGAACGCTTTCTTCCCAATGATCAGCCCAAAAAATAAGCGATGTACATCCTTTTTGTCTGGAACGGAAATGGGTGAGCGTAAAAACGTACAGAAGAAGCGAAATTACTGAAATAGCGCACAAATTTTTTTCGGTAATCAAGAGAAAGCTTGCATAGCACACCCCGAAATAAGCAACCAACTCTTAATCTTAGAAGAACATGCGATCTCAATTCGTTGACACAGCGTCGATGACTTGATATGACCAAAAATCTTTCGCAATAGTTCTACGGAACTTAGCATAAGCCTTGAGCTCAGACACGTTCCGAGTTTCTCTTGGATTGAGTAAAGACGTCTCACTTTGAGAACGTATCACTGAAGCCGCTGCACAGTGTTGACGTTTCACTGAAGACGCTTCACTCTGTTGACGTTTCACTCCGTTGACATTTCTTTGAAGACGTTTCACTCTTTTAAGTAAAGACGTTTCACGCTGTTGAACTTTCACTGAAAACGTTGCATTCTATTAAGTAAAGACGTTTCCCTCTGTTGAGGTTTCACTGTGTTCAATGAAGACGTTTCACATTCTCGTGTTTGCGCAGGATGCTGAAGTCCAGGGCGAGATCGAGAAGTTGGTCGACTACGGAGTGATCCAGCAAGAAGAAGCCGACCTGTTGGTGCAGCAGCGGCGGCAGTGATGCGGGGTTGTTGCTCTTTGATTCGTGAAAAATTGGAAGGCTCGTCAATTTTGTTATAATCAATGCAAAAAAAAATCTATATGGCTCCCTGGACGTTAGGATATTTCACCATTTTTTGCTCCTAAACTCTACCTCCAACTCATTAACTTTCCACTTAAACTCATAAACTTTTGCATGAATTCTCAGTTCGATAACGGGTCGGTTTAAACTTGTTTATTCAAATAAAAAAGTACGAAGCTTTGAAACTAAAAAATTACTGTTAAAAGACGTATCTCGTCACCTCGTGAAGTCTCCTGTTCTTCATTGCAAATGTTATGTAATGAATCTCTCTCAATTCATTCGATGATTTCTTATAATGTTACAACAAACATTTCTATTTTCATTGTATTCATGAATTAAAAAGACATTTTTAAATTACTTACCCTGCTGTTTTCGAAATTTAAATAAAGAGTATTTAAAAAAAATTGTGTTCTAGTAACGAGCTTCAACAGCGAATCCCCATTCTACATTTCAAAGTAACCAAAAGTCAATCAACAACTTCAACTTCTTTTGCGTACAGAACTCAGTTGAAGAAAGACTCTGTCTTTCGACTTTTGAAACAGCAATTATACCATAGTGCGGCACCACAATGGGATATTTTTACTGAAAAAATATGTATTTCATTTGATGTCATCGATGAAATGGTGTCTTTATTATTCAATATATTGCCAATTAACTGGGTCAAAGGTCACAAATCCCAGAAATGAGTTACCGAATTATAGAAATGAGTTACCGAACCACAGAAGAGTTACTGAATCCCAGAAATTAGTCATTGAACCACAAAAATGAGTAACTGAATCACAAAAGATGAGTTACTGAATCATAGAAATGTGTTACCGAATCACAAAAAATGAATTACCGAACGAAATAAATGAGTTACCGAATCGCAGAAATGAGTTACTGAATCACAGAAATGACTCGTGTTTTCTGATTCAGCCGTCTGCTAAGCAGCTGTAAGAGCCTATTAAAATGCATGAAGGATCTCAAAGTTAAAAGAAAAAGAAATACATGTTTTGCAATCCTGAACAATCGGTGGTCACGTACACTGAAATTCGTTCAACGACCTGGAGCGGTCTTCAGCAATAGTTCCCGAGCAGTTCTAACTCAAGACTCCAAATTTTGAAGTCTGGACTCCAGTCCGGAGAACTTTTCGCTTGCAGTACGATCCAAGTTTTGAAAATAAAAACAATGGAAAAAAGCAGCGGATATCGATCACGCTTGAACAGTAGACCACAGGAAGCGTCAGTTTCAATACGAACTCTACTTATCTGTTCATTTATTTATTTTTGAGGATAAAAGCAATGAAAAAAGCGGATATAGATCAAGCCTGAACAGTAGACCACAGGAAGCGTCAGTTACCGTATGAACTGTAGTCAAGTATTGCTCCACACCCAGGAAAACCTCATGGCATGATGATGTCAGTTCCTAACAAATTACAACATATCCTCCATTACCGCAGTCACGCTTGTACATGTTGAGCGATAAAGATAAAACAAAATCCATCGCAAATTTAACTGCTGTCTCTTACGATGCTTGAAATGATGGATTGATGAGAACATTTTTAGCGTCAGGAGAATGAGTTAAATTTCTCGGTGGGGTTTCCCCATATTATTGCACCACTTTAGAAATGCACAGCGCTTGAAAGATATTTAACAACACATAACGAACACGAAATGGATGCTTGCGCACACTAAAAATTAGTTTTCGTAATACACTCTCATAAATAAACGATAGTTTTCCGACGTACCGATGACGAAATGTGCATCCTGATACTTTAAATAGCCCCAAGCGATTTGGACGAATACGCTTCCTAAACGAGGTACGTGCAACACAAATGATGCGAAGACCGCGAGAGCATTTAAAAGTTTTCATCGAACAAGAGTTCTGCATCGAATGTAAAATCTAATATGATAACAGGCATAAATCCATTCCCTAAACAGTTTTGAGTAAAGTATGGTTAGTTCCTCACATCGCAAGCATTGAAGTCTCTTCAAACTTTTCCTCATGTATCTTCAAGTCGGTGGCAGCTTGTAAAACTGTAAATTAATGTGACTGTCAAATATTCAAAGACTCGCAGTGAACAGAACACCGAAGATGAACGTTCAGAACCGTATCTTAAGATTTTAGAAGCTTATTTCACACGCCAGAACTCGTCAAAGTGTTGCTTTGATCGGCTAGAGTTCACTTTATATTTCATTCACGACTAAAAAAATCACTGTATCCTTTATACAAAAGCTTAAGAACGGAGGTAAGGAGCTTTTACGCATCTTAAACCATTTTAAATCTTTCTCCCTCGTAGAAAATATTACTCTCTCATAAAAATATACTTTATGTATTTTTTAACGTAAAATATTTCTCACATTTTTGCGTTTTGGGGAAATGTTTGAACGCATAGATCTTATTAGACTTTACCTTTTTTATTCAGCCATTGAATATCATTCTGATAATTATAAGCAGAGGGTGAAATTGGAAAATTATGAAATTTGTAAACCCTGTATTTGAGTACAAAAACATAGTTTGTGTATTCATATGTTATGCATACATATAATGTAAAGTACAAGTTCTTTATGTAGCTGATGGCGAAGGCATTTCCTAACGACAAAAGCAGACTTGGCTCACACTGATGTAACTTCTTGGTGACACGTTCGTGTGTCATTGATTATATCACCTATATTTAAAGATAACAAAACCAAAGGGCATCACAGGCGTCAAATCTTAGCTCACCGGCGCTTGAAGTTTAAAAGTCTGTCACGAGGTAGAAGTGGAAGACTTGACCCTAACGGTTATCACAGGCGTCAATTCTTTATAGGCTTCAACTGCAAAAGTCCGTCATGAGGAAAAGAGGACGATTGATTTTCAAAAGTGGACCAATAAGTCCAAAGGTTATCACAGGCGTCACCTCTTAGCTCACCGACGCTTTGACTTTAAAAGTCCGTCACGAGGTAGAAGTGGACGAGCTGCGCAATGGGCATTTCTGTGTATACGAGGTTGCCGCACCCGGGAGGGAATCCCTGGCTAGACCGAGTGGTCATCCTGTGTCGGTGTGATCTGTGCAGCGCGTCGTAGGAGCAGCAGTGCTGAGGCAGGACTCGCGCAGGTAATGTACAAGTTGTGCTCCTTCACAGGTAGCCCGGTGTGCCGTCAGAGGCAGGGTCCAAGAGCGATTTAGTGTTAAAATGTTGGCTGTTAAGATTCAATGTGTTATAGAATGTACGTGTGTTAGCGTTGTTTTGGAGTTGCTTCGAATGCAATTCCGTATTTGTTTCAATTTTTGCGCTTCTTTGGAAACGAAGTATTTTCCTTGTGCTTTGCTCAACTGATTGTTTGAGTTATCTCACATATTTTTTATTTTGCAAACTTTGTACGTTTTACCTAGTCTCTTTCAATGTATATTTTGAAAGAACTGTGCAAAAACGTCTCATCATATTTTAGAACCATTGACTCACTTAAGGCAAATGCCTTTTCAAATTTAAGTCAAAATTGTCCCATTGAAGCAATTATCTTGTTTTCAAACACAATTTGCCATGAAATTCATTAGTTAAATTATCAAACTCACTAAAATTGTAACATGATTTACTCAGTCTAAATACCGCCAGTACTGACGCAATTTATCTTTATACCTGCGTGGCAGCCATCCTGCTATTCATCTAAAAATCTTGACTGGAAGTAGCGTTAAAAAAATTGTAGGCTCATATTTAAATGGTATAGAGCACTGGTGATTTTTAGCCGGAGCTTAGTCAACTGGCAAAACAGCAGAAGGAATCGGTCTCCAGCAAGGGCTTAATATTTATATTTATAACTAATAGAGGAGGTTCCCTCGCAGTCACAACTGGTTATGTTCATTTAAAGTCGTCTGGGAACTATCTCTCGTGTTAAAAAAGTTAAAATTTAAAAATTTCTTGCAAATTTAAGAACGCAGAGCTCGATGTTTGTCTTCTGGTGTTTCAATTAAGGGAAAAAAAAGAATCAATCTCTTATTCTGTCAATAATACTAGTACCTCGACATGTTTCAGAATGTGACATGCAAATACTCAATAATGAATTTAAGTTAACCGAGGCGTTAAAATAATTTACGCTGTTGTGAAGCAGTTTTAAATATTTTTTTCCTGGTTATTGGTCATGATAGATTACTAGGAAAAGGAACTGTAGTTCTGCGTTCTAATTCCTCACGTGCAAATTATCTTCGCCTTTGTCCATCGTACTTATTTAGAGTGATGGCGTAAGAGCCAGTCAAGCTTGTGATATGTGGGAAATTTTAATTTCCTCGTCGTGTCCCACGAACCTCACCTCATTAAAGTGAACTGATTGACTTTCTCTAGGCAACCCTACATTGGAACCTCATCTCCTAACAAAGCACGAAATTAACATGCAAACCAACCATCGTTGTTACGCGTGCGCCACGAAATGTGGTCCAAACTGATATCCTTGAAGTAAAAATTTCTCAGAACTTCGATCTGAGTGGTTTTCACTTGACTTGATTCTCACTGAGCGTAGACGCTAATCTTAGATCTAATTCAGTCAAAGCTAACGAGAAGCAATTGAAATGAAAATGTAGAATATTAATACGTTGCAATAATTGTGGAATTGTTATAGAAATGGAAAGATTTGTAAAATATTAACACGTCGCAAAAAATTTAATCAGAGCCGCAAACTAATGATATTGAGCAGAACTCCTCGAGAGTACGCTGCCCGCCTTAAATAGAACTTCATTGAATTATAAGGCTTATTTTCGGTAAAGAAAAGTCTTTTTTATTGGCACAAGGTTCAATGTTTTCAAAAATATGAGAATAATATTACCCCGGGCACCCAAACAATTAGGATAGCTTTGGTAGATATTCACTGCAAAAATCTAAAAATCCTATTTTTACCAATCTATTTTTTGCTTATCGGTTGTCTGTGCACTGTTCCTTAATCAACATTTGAATCGATTTTTTAGGTCGAATGTTATTTACCGTTAATTTTTTCATTACATTAAATTCTGGGGACGATATTTACTCCCAGCCTCTCTCATACCGCAATATGAGCTCTTAGATGTGTCGAGCACGGGTGCTTTAATCTGCTTTAACTAGCAAGCGGACAAACTATCGAGTCCACGATGTAGAGTTGAAGCTAGAACTGTAAAAAAAATCGCAACATGAATACAATTTCTTCACGGTCTCCGCTCCTTTTTTTTTTTTTTTTTTGACCTACAAAGTTGACAGCAATACAATATGTAGATTATTCACGTAATGGCAATTATATTTGTACGAGTTGATATTTGCTGGTCAGAGCGCCATTTTAATGTTGAAATGATGCTTCATTTATAGAAAGCAATGAGGCTGACGTTTGTTCAACATTAACGAAACTAATTTTCAATCGATAGCAATTTTAACGAAACTAATTTTCAACCGATAGTAAGTTAAAAAACATCACAGTTAAGAAATTAATTACTGAGTAACCTCAAAAAGAAAAACGAATAACTATTCGTTTTAACAACAGTCGACAGTAAAAACTTTGAGAGCTGTGATACAGAGTATAACGCCCATTTACGTAACGGAAAATTGTGTTCTCGATTTAATGATGCATTCCGTTCTTTCTTTCAAGTTGCCTTTTGTTCCAATTCCCGTGAAAGATAATTTTAAAAAATGAATGGGAAACTTGCAATTTCGATTTAGGTCTGCTTTCGATTCAGTCTTTCGCATTATCTTTTACTCCAATTCCTGTGAATTGGAACGAAAGATAATTTTAAAAAATGGATGGGAAACTTGTATTTTCGATCTAGCTCTGCTTTCAGTTCATTCTCTCAAGTCATCTTTTGTTCCAATTCGCAGGAATCGGAAGAAAAAATAATTTAAGAAATGAACGGTAAACTTGTGTTCTTGACTTATCCCTACGCCAGGTGTACTGACAGCTCGAAATATTTTCCAACAGCACAATGATTCCTCGGAAGCCGACGATGCTTCTGGTAGCAGCGTTCGCGATATTTGGGCTTCTGTCGGCCGGCGTGGACGCCGCTCCAGGCGTTAAAGGTGGCCGATACCGATACACGCAACCTATCCATCGGTGGAACGATGCGCTGGACGACGAACAACTCTCTCAGCAATCCGCTCAAACTTCTCTCGATTTGTCAGATGAGGATTTCAGTCAAATAAGCCAAATAAGTTCTCAACAAACTTCTGGAGGGGACTCCGGTTTGCCAGGTGGCACAGGGTATTCTGGCTCCCAAGGGCAAATTGAACAGTTCTCTGGTGATTCAGGAGCTGGTGGTCAAGCTTATGTTTCGCGAGAAGTGGTAGACAAACTACTCGGAGCTACGAACGAGGCGGACTCTGGCATCGGGTCAGAAATTTCATCGCAAACCGACTCTGACTCGGAATATGCTCTTCAAGGGGAAGTTAACACTTTGAATGCACACGACGGAACCGTTTCTTCAGATAGCCCTGCCAGCAGTGTAGGTGGGGAAATCAGTTCAGCAAACGAACATACTGGAGGTAATGAAGGAGCTTCTGACAGTCACATCGAAGGATCGGGAGACCAAAACGTTTTCTCAAGTGGGCATGAAGTGGACAACAAAGAAAGTACTTTAACAGAAACTAACGGCGGCCTTGATAGTGGATTCAGCAGCTCAATCGGAGGACAAGCTGTCTACAACGACAAAGAAATTTCAGTTGGGCAGGACAGTGGAAGTTCTTCGTCTAGTGGACAATCAACAGGGTATGGAAGTAGCAGCCACGGAGGGGAACAAACTAGCGGATTTGGAATTGAAAGTTCTTTGTCTGGCGTAGAAAGAGAAGATTATGGCGGTGGTAGTTCTTCTGTCGGAGCAAGTGGTGGATTAGGAAGTGCAAGTTCTTCTTCCGGCGGACATGGAGGAGGATACGGTGGCAGTAGCTCTTCTGGTGGAGCAAGTGGTGGATTAGGAGGTGCTAGCTCTTCCGGTGGACATGGAGGTGG